>ML368068.1:51212-128596 GCA_005239505.1 Nicotiana paniculata
CTCGGCGAATATAAGGATCTAAGATTCCTAAAGGGTCAACTTTTCACAAATAAGTCCGAGCATACGCTCGTCACCTCGCGTATACGGACTACAATCAACATAGAAGACTCAAATCCTAAGGGGTAATTCCCCCACACAAGGTTAGGCAAGATACTTACCTCAAAGACGACAACCCGGTACTCAAAAATAGACTTCTCGGGCGGGAAGGCCTCTGGACGGCTCAAAATGAACTAAAACAACTTCAAAATACATATAAAGCGTATAAGAAACGATTCTGAATAATAAAGTTTCAATCTTTGCAAATTTATAAAAATCGACCCAAAAGTCGACCCCCGAGCCCGCACCTCAGAACCCGACAAATTTTACAAATTTCGATTACGCATTCCGATACGAGTTCACCTATACTAAATTTATCCAATTCCGATAACATTTGATCTTTCAAATCATGATTTTTCATTTTAGAAACTTTCTTTCAAACCCCACAATGCCCTCAACCCAAAACACAAATTAAATGATGAAACAAGAATTAATTCATGAAATATAATTAATTCTAGTGGAAGAACACTTACCCATTCGATTTGTGTGAAAACCCCTCAAGGAATCACCCAAAACCGAGTTATAGAAGTCACAATATGTTTAAAATGGTGAAACCCCCGATTTTGCAAACTATATTCTGCCCAAGTGTTTTGTGAATCGCGATCGAGTGAAATTGTTTGCGATCGCGTAGAGAAAAAATATCACAGGTCAAAAATGTTCTACGCGATCGCGGAATAGCTTATGCGATCGCGTATAAGGAGCAGGCTGGCTTCCGCGATCGCGGATGGATTCTTGCGAACGCGTAGAAGAAAAACTAGGCATTTCAAATCTACACTATGTGATCGCGTATAAAGTCATGCGATCGCATAGAAGGGAGGACAACAGACATAGCAGCAGCAAAAACCAGATTTTTTTCTAAGTTTCAACACCCCAACACCTATCTGAAACACACCCGAGCCCTCATGGCTCAAAACCATATATGCACACAACCTCACTTATTCGAGTAATTATACCACCAAAAAAATATCAAAAACAACGAATTAAACCCCAAAACCAATGAAATTCTTAAAACTTCTTTAAACTTCAATTTTTAATCCGAATCACGCCAAACGAGGTCGGTATATTTCCAAATTTCACAGATAACATATATAAAACATGTTGAACCTGTTCCGGGCTCCGGAACCAAGATACGGGCCCGATACCACAGGTTTTACCTCAAATTTCATTTTCAAAAATCTTTATATTCTTCAGAAAACAATTTTTCTTTAAAAATTCATTACTCTGACTTGGGACCTCGGATTCGATTCCGGGCATACGCCCCAAGTCCCATATTTTTCTACGGACCCTCCGGAACCGTCCAATCACGGGTCCGGGTCCGATTACCAAAAATGTTGACTGAAGTTAACTTTATTCAAATTTCCAATATAAAATTATCATTTTAATCAATTTTTCACATAAAGGCTTCCCGGCTACACGCCCGTACTACACACGCAAATCGAGGTGATATAGAAGGAGGTTTTCACGACCTGGAACACAGAATAAGCTAGAAATATACGGGATGACCTTTGGGTCATCATAGCAAGGAATTCAACAGTACAAATGATATCATTCACAGCATAAACAGCAATAGGAACCATCACATCCCGGCAAGGGAGTCAACAGTACAAACCATATCATTAACAGCATAGACAGTAACAGAAACCATAACATCCCGTCAAGGGAAACAACTATAACCAATCTCACCTAAACAGTTTACTTCACGGAATAACACTCGGCTTAAAACAAAAGGCCCAATAATAGGCAACATCAAGGAAATACCAATAACATAAATGTCTAACAATTAGACCTAAGTGGCCTTTAAGGGAATAGTCATATAAATCACAATGTAAGACTCACGGGCATGCTTAACTCCAATGAATAAATGTTCTAACTATGGCTAGTCCACTATTAGGCTAGATGACCACTAATTATAGTCAATTAGGCAAACTAGGAAGAAAATATAGCATGATGATAAGAGAAGTAGAATATTCAATTAAGTCAAGTAAAGTCAAAGAGCCAACGAAGAATCCAAAAATAAGTAATTCTAATTTAAACAGGAAGGAATGAAATTAACAACCAAGGATTCAAGTGTAATAATTATAAATCATACACAGGTAATATAAGAATCTAAGAATCCTAAAAGGGCAATCTAATTGCAAATAGGTACGAGTACACACTCGTCACCTCGCATAATCGGACTACAATCAACAAGGAAGACTCAATCCTAAGGGGTAGTTCCCCCACACAAGGTTAGGCAAGATACTTACCTCAAAGACGACAACTCGGTACTCAAAAATAGACTTCTCGGGCGGAAAGACCTCCGGACGGCTTACAATAAACTAAAACAACTTCAAAATACACATAAAACGTATCAGGAACTATTCCGAATAATAATGTTTCAATCTTTACAAAATCATAAAAATCGACCCAAAAGTCGACCCCCGGGGCCGCACCTCGAAACCCGATAAATTTTAAAAATTCCGATTACCCATTCCGATATGAGTTCACCCATACTAAATTTATCCAATTCCGATAACATTTGATCTTTCAAATCATGAATTTTCATTTTTGAAACTTTCTTTCAAAACCCACAATGCTCTCAACCCAAAACACAAATTAAATTATGAAAACAAGAATTAATTCATGAAATATAATTAATTCTAGTGGAAAAACACTTATCCATTTGATTTGTGTGAAAAACCCTCAAGGAATCGCCCAAAACCGAGTTATAGAAATCAAAATATGTTTAAAATGGTGAAACCCCCGATTTTGCAAACTTATATTCTGCCCAGGTGTTTTGTGAATCGCGATCATGTGAAATTGTTTGCGATCGCGTAGAGAAAAAATATCACAGGTCAAAAATATTCTATGCGATCGCGGAATAGCTTATGCGATCGCGTATAAAGAGCACACTGGCTTCCGCGATCGGGGATGAATTCTTGCGGACGCGTAGAAGAAAAACTGGGCATTTCAAATTTACACTATGCGATCGCGTATAAGGCCATGCGATCGCATAGAAGGGAGGGACAACAGACATAACAGCAGCAAAAACCAGATTTTTTTGTAAGTTTCAAGACCCCGACGCCTATTGAAACACACCCGAGCCCTCATTGCTCAAAAACCATATATGCACACAACCTCTACAACATCCTACGGACTTATTCGATTAATTATATCACCAAAATAACATCAAAAACAACGAATTAAACCCCAAAATCAATGAAATTCTTAAAACTTCTTTAAACTTCAATTTTTTTCAATTTTTTATCTGAATCACGCCAAACGAGGTCCGTTTATTTCCAAATTTCACATATAACACATATAAAACATGTTGAACCTGTTCCGGGCTCCAGAACCAAGATACAGGCCCGACACCACAGGTTTCACCGCAAATTTCATTTTCAAAAACCTTTATATTTTTCAGAAAACAATATTTCTTCAAAAATTCATTTCTCGGACTTGGGACCTCAGAATTCAATTCCGGGCATACGCCCAAGTCCCATATTTTTCTACGGACCCTCCGGGATCGTCCAATCACGGGTCCGGGTCCATTTACCAAAAATGTTGACTGAAGTCAACTTTATTCAAATTTATAATATAAAATTATCATTTTAATCAATTTTTCACATAAAGACTTCGCGGCTACACGCCTGGACTGCGCATGCAAATCAAGGTGAGATAGAAGGAGGTTTTCAGGACCTCGGAACACAGAATTAGCTAGAAATATACTGGATGACCTTTGGGTCATCACAGCAAGGAAGTCAACAGTACAAATGATATCATTCACGGCATAAACAGCAATAGGAACCATCACATCCCGGCAAGGGAGTCAACAATACAAACCATATCATTAATAGCATAGACAGTAACATAAACCATAACATCCCGGCAAGGGAAACAGCTATAACCAATCTCACCTAAACAGTTTACTTCATGGAATAACACTCGGCTTAAAACAAAAGGCCCAATAATAGGCAACATCAAGGAAATACCAATAACATAAATGTCTAACAATTAGACCTAAGTGGCACTTAAGGGAATAGTCATATAAATCACAATGTAAGACTCACGGGCATGCTTGACTCCAACGAATAAATGTTCCAACTACGGCTAGTCCACTATAAGGCTAGATGACACTAATTATAGTCAATTAGGCAAACTAGGAAGTAAATATAGCATGATGATAAGAGAAGTAGAATATTCAGTTAAGTAAAGTAAGTCAAATAGCCAACGAAGAATCCAAAAACAAGTAATTCTAATTTAAACAGGAAGGAATGAAATTAACAACCAAGGATTCAAGTGTAATAATTACAAATCATACACAGGTAATATAAGAATCTACGAATCCTAAAAGGGCAATCTAATTGCAAATAAGTACGAGTACACACTCGTCACCTCGCATACCCGGACTACAATTAACAAGGAAGACTCAATCCTAAGGGGTAGTTCCCCCACACAAGGTTAGGCAAGATACTTACCTCAAAGACGATAACTCGTTACTCAAAAATAGACTTCTCGAGCGGAAAGACCTCCTGACGGCTTACAATCAACTAAAACAACTTCAAAATACACATAAAGCGTATAAGGAACTATTCCGAATAATAAAGTTTCAATCTTTACAAAATCATAAAAATTGACCCAAAAGTCGACCCTCGAGCCCGCACCTCTGAACCCGAAAAATTTTACAAATTCCGATTACCCATTCCGATACGAGTTCACCCATACTAAATTTATCCAATTCTGATAACATTTGGTGTTTCAAATCATGATTTTTTTAGAAACTTTCTTTCAAAACCCACAATCCCCTCAACCCAAAACACAAATTAAATGACGAAAAATAAAATTAATTCATGAAATATAATTATTCTAGTGGAAGAACACTTATCCATTCGATTTGTGTGAAAAACCCTCAAGGAATCGCCCAAACTGAGTTCTAGAAGTCAAAATATGTTTAAAATGGTGAAATCCCCGATTTTGCAAACTTATATTCTACCCAGGTGTTTTGTGAATCGCGATCGCGGGAATCGAGGCGCGATCGCGTAGAAGGAAAATGAAGTTGGCTTAAAATGCTCTACGCGATCGCGGAATAGCTTATGTAATCGCATATAAGCAGTAAGTTGGCTTCTGCGATTGTGGACCAACTATTGCAATCGCAGTGAACGAAATTACTGGGCGAGTCAGACACTATATGTGATCGCGGATTCTTCTATGCGATCGCATAGAAGGAAACCATAAGGTAGCATCAGCAGTGGAAAATGAGGAAAATCGATTCGAAACCTATCCGAAACTCACCCGAGGCCCCCCGGGACCCCGTCTAAATGCACGAACAAGTCTTATAACCTAACAAGGACTCGCTCAAGGTTTCAAACCACATAAAACACACTAAAACGATGGATCAAACCCAAAAATCAATGAAATTCCTCAAAACTTCTTTAAACATCAAATTTTTGCATTTAAGGTCCGAATCACGCCAAACGAAGTCCATTTCATACCAAACTTCACACATAACACATATAAATCATATCGAACCTGTACCAGGCTCCGGAACAAATATACAAGCACGACACCACAAGTTTCACATCAAATTTCATTTTCAAAAACCTTTATATTTTTCATAAGACAATTTTCTTTAAAAATTCATTTCTCGTACTTGGGACCTCGGAATTCGATTCCGGGCATACGCCCAAGTCCCATATTTTCCTACGGACCCTCCGGGATCGTCAAATCACGGGTCCGGGTTCGTTTACCAAAAACGTTGACCGAAGTCAATTTTATTCAAATTTCTAATACAAAATTATCATTTTTATCCGTTTTTCACATAAAGGCTTCTCGGCTACACGCCCGGGATGCGCACGTAAATTGAGGTGAGATATAAGGAGGTTTTCACAACCTCGAAACATAGAATTAGCTAGAAAAATACGGGATGACCTTTTGGGCCATCACATCCTCCCCCTCTTAAAAAAACGTTCGTCCTTGAACGTGCCAGGATTCACCTTGAACTTATCCAATCACTGATTGTAAACTTCTAACACCTGCCCGCGGGTGATCCCACGTCACCCAACCCACGAAAGCCTGATGAAACAATCACAGCTGCAATATATCCTTCACATCACCACTGATAAGCCTCATACCTCTACTTCTCACCCTCTACTCATTAACAAAAGACCTGATTCTAAATCCATATCCGGCATTAGGCTCAATAAGCTACATTAACTCATGACTACACCCACAAGGCAAGACCACACAACATAGTACATCACACATAGGCGCCATAACACTTTTGATCACAATAGCTGCCCAAAATCAACTCGACATTGGCAATTAGCCCCACTTCTGAAAGAACTCTGTTCCCAAACCCCATAACACTGATAATGATGCAATGAACACGAAGTCCTCATTATTAAACACCCGAGTCACCATCCACGACTGACACCACCGGGCACGCATCCCGCAAACTAAACTAAAGAAAACACATAACGAAATGACTGAATATGAAACTGGAAACATATAAAGGAACTATCAAACAATCCCATAGGCAGAACTCTCCATCAATACCGACTTACTAAAATTAATATAACAAGGAAGAAGCAAAGCATATGAACAAATCACAAGGATTCCATCCTGATAAACTTCCACTGCGGTACTCAGCCCGGTCCAAACATATCGAATCCCAAATATCACGAGGACCTCGCCCTCAACTCTGAATCATATACCGAAAATATATCATACCAATTGAAATTCCTCCACTAATTCATCTCAACTGATAAAATCATAACGCTAGCTGATCTCACTCCTCGATGGAATATCAAATCACAACTCGTAACCAAAATACTCAGGAAAATCACATAAAGCTTACCACAAAGCAACAAGGACTCACTTCCAGTCTCACCACTATCAAGAATGAAATAAACAATGATAGACACGTGCTACTACTCATAGGATCTCCCAACAGGAGCAAACACAAAATGGAGTGCAAAACATGTAACTCACTCATAAATAAAATAACAAGGGAACTCGTCTCGACCAGCAGACTATAATGAAATACAACTGCTGCCCCTTTGTAACACATCAAAACATACCTGTGATAATATCTGGCACATCGACCTCCGGCCTACCATATGCAACACATCAACAGGTCGGGCCTCTCCCTCTTAGGCGCCCCATACTCACCTGAATACCCTGCTACCACACACCTACCTGAATCCTGGGACAATCTCTCACCCTATGGCTAACATCTCCACACTGAAAACAATCTCGCTGCTGACATGGCTGTGGAAAAACACACAATATGAATCCTCTGAGACCCATGAGTACTTGAAATCCCATGAGAAGCTGGTAATGCAAACTGAACTGGTTGACCCACAAAACTTCTACCGTGTCGTGCCTTGCCTCCATAATACAGACCAGTAGATTCCTCCGACCTATGAGGCCTCATTGCCTCCCTGAACTCTCTCCCTTATCTCGCCTGCCCTCTCGCTCCCGGTCCCACATGCGCTCTAACCGGCGAGCGATCCCTACTACCTGCTAAAACGAGGTATCTTACTCTAACTCTCGAGTCCCGCTAAATCGAATATCATGCCTGAATCTCCCAAATGACTCTACGGACTCATCTCCCAGCTGAAGCAACCAAGCGAAGTGCATGTCTGGCCCACCCACTGAATCTAACGGCATGCTCCCATAGTGACACAGCGCCCTGACGCAACTGCTCAAACTTCGCGTGCCTTACATCCCGAAGGAACTGAGGTGCAACCTCCCTCAAGGCATCTCCGAAAACTGAATCCATGCTAGTGAAGCTAACTTGGTCAGGTGACCCCAACTCACTGCCGCCACCACTGATCAACCCACTACTCTGAACCTGAGATGTGACAAAAGCAATCCCGCTCATCTCCACAATACCCGAAGTACGAAGAATATAGTGACACTCTTCCGGGAAACCCTGGGAATTATCTGTCGCCAATCCACTGAAAGATAGAAGGGTGGTACTTCCAGTACCCCTCAATTCCAAGGTATTCTCCCTCTGATGCTGCTACCCTGACCATGGCTGAACTGAAACCAGATGTCGTGCTTTCATAAACCCTGGAACCTGACCAATATGATCTCGCTACTCTGGAGTGTAGGCGGTGGGAGTCTGAACTCCTCCCCTGATTTGTGAAGCATCTGGTGCACTAGAATCAACCCTGCCTGAGTCAACGTACCACTTATACTCAAAACTGCGTTCAGGTCTCCTGAAGTCCGGGGTAGCAACAGGCGCCCTCAGTACCTGTCCCCCAACTAGAACTACTGGCGACTCCTCAACGGCTGCTCTGATAGGCATCTTAACTGCGGCACGTGCTCCTGGCCCCTATCTCCGACCCTTGTGACACTTGCTTCAGGGTAACATCATCAGGAACCGTCGTTCGTGTCCTCGCCATAGGTGAGAGAATGGAACGATAACTTCAAACTTCAAGATCAATAAACTCGCACGATAGGAATGAAGGAAGTGAAATTGTCCTAATAGCTCCGTAGCCTCTCGAAGATAAGTACAGACGTCTCCCTCCGCAAGACTCTACTAAACTCGCATATGACTCGTAGCACCTATGAACCTAGAGCTCTGATACAAACTTGTCACGACCCAATTTCCTTCTGTTGGGTATCGTTATGGCACCTAGTCTAGGTAAGCCTAGCAGTTACTGAATAACAACAATAAATAAGGAGATCTAACAGACTTGATATAGAATCTCAACAGAATGCACAAACTTTCCAAAACCGGTAGTACAAGTCATAAGCTCTACGAATCTTCTACAACTTCTAAATACAACTGTTTGGAAGTAGATACAACAGTGAATGAATAATAAATACAAAGAAGGTGACTCCGACGCCTGCGAACGCAGCAGCAGGTTACCTTGAGTCTCCTCGGCAATCATCCACATAGCTAATACAATATATACCTGGATCTGCACACAAAAATGTGCAGAAGTGTAGTATGAGCACATCACAGCGGTGCCCAGTAAGTATCAAGACTAACATCGGTGGAGTAGTGACGAGGACTAGTCAAGACACCACTGGTCTACAAAATAAATAACATGAATATAGAAATGACCGAACGTTACATCTATCTAAGACTTCTCAGAATAATTCACCACAAATACAATATAAAGCTGAAGGAAATTACATAAATCAATCACGAAACAGCACAAAAATACACAGAAAGATGGACAACATAACAAGTTGAATCGAAAGGAAACACAATACAATAGAGGACACTGATAACTCAACTCCACGTTGGTTTGTTCACAACGAGCCTTAGCCATTAAAATGCAAAACTGGTAGAAATCTTTAAACAGCAGTTCATATGAAAAACTTTTGCAAATAAAAATCATTATAGTATGGAAGAGTTTACTTTGAAAACATACTTTCTCCAAAAGTAGATATCAGTATAATTAATATAGAGAATTACGTAAAATATAGTTTCTTTCAAACTAAGAAGCTTTCCAAAGAGGTTTTCCCAATAAATGACTTCCAAATATCATTTTAGGCAAAACTAGTGCTTTTCAAATATACCTTCGATGTAAAAGTCATTCAAATATAATACTTTCAAGACCATTGCTTTTTCAACAATACTTTTCAATAAAATCCCTTGATAAAAATCTCCTCAAGATTTATCCACCGGGACTCAGTCCGTCACTCAGAATTTCCATGCCGTACAGGAGGAGTATCAAATCTTGCCAATAAATGCAGTAAATGGCAAAAAAGAACGACGGAAATAATAATGCATAAATACGGCACGGGATGTCCCTTCGTGCTAACATAACATAACATGGCACGGAATGTCCCCTCGTGCTAACATAACATAACATGGAACGGAATATCCCCTCGTGCTAACATAACATAACATGGCACGGAATGTCCCCTCGTGCTAACATAACATAACATGGCACGAAATTTCCCCTCGTGCTAAATAACATAAACATGGCACGGAATGTCCCCTCGTGCTAAATATCATAAACGTGGCACGAAATGTTCCCTCGTGATAAATAACATAAACATGGCACGGAATGTTTCCTCATGCTAAATAACATAAACATGGCACAGAATGTTCCCTCGTGATAAATATCATAAGCATGGCACGGAATGTTCCCTCGTGTTAAATATCACGAACATGGCACGGCATTATCCTTCATGCTTTACACTCTTCCTGACCCAAACAATATCAAGAACAACAGTTTGGCAAGGAAAAACCAACAATATGACCCATAAATCACCACATCCCGGCAAGGGAGTCAATACCAACAATATCATTAACAGCATAACCAGTAATAGAAACCACAACATCCCGGCAAGAAAGTCAACAGTACAAACGATATCTTTCACAGCACAAACAGCAATAGGAACCATCACATCCCGGTAAGGGAGTCAACAATACAAACCATATCATTAATAGCATAGACAGTAACAGAAACCATAACATCCCGGCAAGGGAAACAACTATAACCAATCTCACCTAAACAGTTTACTTCACGGAATAACACTCGGCTTAAAACAAAAGGCCCAATAATAGGCAACATCAAGGAAATACCAATAACATAAATGTCTAACAATTAGACCTAAGTGGCACTTAAGGGAATAGTCATATAAATCACAATGTAAGACTCACGGGCATGCTTGACTCCAACGAATAAATGTTCCAACTACGGATAGTCCACTATAAGGCTAGATGACACTAATTATAGTCAATTAGGCAAACTAGGAAGAAAATATAGCATGATGATAAGAGAAGTAGAATATTCAGTTAAGTCAAGTAAATTCAAATAGCCAACGAAAAATCCAAAAACAAGTAATTCTAATTTAAACAAGAATGAATGAAATTAACAACCAAGGATTCAAGGGTAATAATTACAAATCATACACAGGTAATATAAGAATCTACGAATCCTAAAAGGGCAATCTAATTGCAAATAAGTACGAGTACACACTCGTCACCTCGCATACCCGGACTACAATTAACAAGGAAGACTCAATCCTAAGGGGTAGTTCCCCCACACAAGGTTAGGCAAGATACTTACCTCAAAGACGATAACTCGTTACTCAAAAATAGACTTCTCGAGCGGAAAGACCTCCTGACGGCTTACAATCAACTAAAACAACTTCAAAATACACATAAAGCGTATAAGGAACTATTTCGAATAATAAAGTTTCAATCTTTAAAAAATCATAAATAGACCCAAAAGCCGACCCCCGGGCCCGCACCTCGGAACCCGACAAAATTTACAAATTCAGATTACCCATTCCGATACGAGTTCACCCATACTAAATTTATCCAATTCTGATAACATTTGGTCTTTCAAATCATGATTTTTCATTTTAGAAACTTTCTTTCAAAACCCACAATCCCCTCAACCCAAAACACAAATTAAATGACGAAAAGAAAATTAATTCATGAAATATAATTAATTCTAGTGGAAGAACACTTACCCATTCGATTTGTGTGAAAAATCCTCAAGGAATCGCCCAAAACCGAGTTCTAGAAGTCAAAATATGTTTAAAATGGTGAAACCCCCGATTTTGCAAACTTATATTCTGCCCAGGTGTTTTGTGAATCGCGATCGCGGGAATCGAGGCGCGATCGCGTAGAAGGAAAATGAAGCTGGCTTAAAATGCTCCACGCGATCGCGGAATAGCTTATGTGATCGCGTATAAGGAGTAAGTTGGCTTCTGCGATCGCGGGCCAACTATTGCAATCCCAGTGAAGGAAATTACTGGGCGAGTCAGACACTCTATGCGATCGCGGATCCTTCTATGCGACCGCATAGAAGGAAACCAGAAGGTAGCATCAGCAGTGGAAAAAAGAAAAAAATCGATCCGAAACCTATTCGAAACACACCCGAGGCCCCCCGGAACCCCGTCTAAATGCACGAACAAGTCTTATAACCTAACACAGACTCGCTCGAGGTTTCAAACCACATAAAACACACTAAAACGCTGAATCAAACCCAAAAATCAATGAAATTCTTCAAAACTTGTTTAAACATCAAATTTTTGCATTTAAGGTATGAATCACGCCAAACAAAGTCCGTTTCATACCAAACTTCACGAATAACACATATAAATCATATTGAACATGTACCAGGCTCCAGAACCAAGATACGAGCTTGATACCACAGGTTTCACATAAAATTTCATTTTCAAAAACCTTTATATTTTTCAGAAGATAATTTTCTTTAAAAATTCTTTTCTCGTACTTGGGACCTCGGAATTCGATTCCGGGCATACGCCCAAGTCCCATATTTTCCTACAGACCCTCCGGAACCGCCAAATCACGGGTCCGGGTCCTTTTACCAAAAACATTGACCGAAGTCAATTTTATTCAAATTTCTAATACAAAATTATCATTTTTATCAGTTTTTCACATAAAGGCTTCTCGACTACACGCCCGGGATGCGCATGCAAATCGAGGTGAGATAGAAGGAGTTTTTCACAACCTTAAAACATAGAATTAGCTAGAAAAATACGGGATGACCTTTTGGGTCATCACAATTCAGGAGCCCGACGAGATCATGGTAAGACAATTTAAATTGTTGTGAATTAATATATATTTATACTGGACCGACGGCCCCTTCTACCTATCCTGCTAGTACTACTGATGATCATGCTGCAGCGCATCTTGCTATAAAGAGGCGACCTGATGAGTATGATCCTGATAGCGTAGCCGGGCGGGATAGGATGCGCCTCAGGCCAGCGGCTGCATTGAAGCTCACAGGCTGTGAGACACATTGATTTTCTTTCATTTTTTTTTGTATTTGATGTAAATATTATTTTATGTAAATAATAGCAACAATTTTTATTATTTTCGTTATATGTGCATTATGTATATATTTTTCTAGTTCTTCATTTTTTTAATACTGCAACACATACAAACACAAACACAGCAATTTAACATAATTTAAATTCGTCACACATAATGAAAATACATGACATGGAAAGCATAAAGATAAAATACGACACTCAATACATACATTGGTTTGTTTAGTCAATTATTCTCTTCTTCAACCACTCTAATTGATCCAACAACCTTTTTTTTTCCTTCCATCTCTTTTAGTTTCTCTTTTAACGCCGCAATTTCTCCTTTATACATAACTTCATCACGTTCGTATCTTTTGTTCAAATCATGAATATACTGCAAATTTTTTTGTAGCATTCCTACTTACAGGGTTCATCAATCCATACCTCAAAATTGCAAAAAGGTTCGTCGGGAATCCTATAAAACTTGTTCACACATCCAGTATCGGCGCGCAACTTCACCATCATCCCAACAGTCTGCCATTATACATTTTTTGTCGCACTAGAACCTTGGTACATAAAGGCGTTCGGACATTTGTTAAAGCGAAAAAAAACCTTGTTTTTATGGAAAATTTTGCTATTGGTTATTGTTAAGTGCAGAAACTAACTAGAATGCGCCTGTTATTTATAGGCAAGACAACACACATAAATGTAGTATTTAACCGCGTTATGCTAACACATAACGTAGTATTTAACCACGCTATACTTCGCGTGTTAAAGATTCTTTCTGATACAAAACAGCTTTTTCGCAGGCGAGCACCTTTTCAGTTCGACAAGATAACACACATAATGTAATATTTAACCGCGTTATGCTAACACATAACGTAGTATTTAACCGCGTTATATATATTCACAAATTATCAAAAATCTTCCTCCTCTGACAGTGTAGTTTTCTAATAATAATTTTAGCGTGAAATTGGAAGGTCTACTAAAAAAGTTTCCATTATTTAATCCAATACTATTTTTGATTACATGAACGGGAGGGAGAAATTCATTAATTTACTCAACGAAAAAATGTTAAATATCAATAATATTTAACAACAATGAAAACATAATTTTATTTGATACATCTTGCAACATAAACAAGTACATACACTTATTACAACTACATTACGAAACCCAGTTACTACGTGTATCCTTGATAGTTGGGCATATTAGAAGAAATCCCACCAGGAGCTGGATTACCACCGCCACCCAAACCAGCCGAAGGACATTTTCGACGGTCGTGTCCTGGTTGCGAGCATATACCACATTTGCGCGCATAAACGGTATCACTAACATCCATTTGGTTCTGTATACGCGTTCTCGTCTGCACCTGTATTCGACGCAAAAACTCCTTGTTACACACCATTTTAAATGGTTTCGGTGGCAAATAGAGCTCAACACCAACTGGCTGCAACTGCCCACTATAGGTGTTTAAGTATGCAGCAACACTATATTGTTTATCAACGTAGTTGGTTGGCCCTAAACTAATATGTTGAAAGCACCTGATGGCATGTGAGCATGGTATGTGGTAGATGGACCATTTCCCACAAGAGCATAACCTTCTAGATTCATGTATGGTATGTATATTATTCTCCCGATTTTGATGGATAGCGGTGCGAACTTCAAAATATTTCTGTCGTGATCATACTGTAAAAATGAATGTCAATGTGCTCGCCGCCTGTATTCTGAAATCTCTTCATCGGTATTGGCATAAATTCAACACCCATTTCCATTAATGACGTTGTAGTTGCAACCCTTTCAACAAACCTCCCCTCCATCTGCTTGAACGACATCCGCACCATGGCAGTGACAGGCAATCCTCTTGCCGACTTCAATAACCCGTTGAAGACTTTGACACATTTGTAGTCAGAATTCCCCATGTTCTTCCACCATCCGCATGCAAAGTCCACTTGTTAAGCTCATGTCGCATCAACCAATGATAGGCTCTCTCGTCTTCCTGCCTGACAGATTCCATGTGCCTCCAGAATTTATGCTCTTGGTGGTCCGTTACTTCCATCCACATCAAATCATGCAGATCCTTGTTGGGATGTGCCTTCTGGAAATTGGCCTTCAGGTGCCTCCCACAGTAACGGTGGTAGACATAAGGTTCTTGCCATGCATGCAATTTCTCTACAGAACTTAAGAGATCACCATACCGATCAGATATTAGACAAAATACCGGAACGCTATTTGATAACGTGCTCTTTCAAATGGTTCAAAAACAGCGTCCAAAGTCAAAAAATATTGTGAAATTTACAATCTACTATATAATTTATACACTAATTTAAAGGAAATTTTGAAAATGCCAAAGTCAATAGCCCGTAATTTTGATATAGATACAAGGACATACATATTAATAATAAAGTTAGTAACCCAAAATTTATACAAAAGTACGTTATTTTTATATCATTATATAGTAGTATTTTCAAAACAACTAAAATGTAACTTTTCTCACAACACTTTCTAGGTGAAAGACTTATTTGACTTTTACATAAGATGTAACTGGAAAAGCCTATAATAGAATATAATTAATTAGACACAGCTTCACCGCCACATGCTTTACATCCGACCAGATATATAGTGCCGATACGAATTTATCTGAAATCAATACTTTTGATATGAAACATGAATATTTATATGAAAAATTATTAAAACTAAATAAATAGTAATACTTTGAATCCTTAATT
Source organism: Nicotiana paniculata (assembly GCA_005239505.1). NCBI lineage: Eukaryota > Viridiplantae > Streptophyta > Magnoliopsida > Solanales > Solanaceae > Nicotiana > Nicotiana paniculata. The sequence continues at coordinate 66,776 of ML368068.1, forward strand.
TCAAAATTATTATAATGAATTTATTTATAAGAATTTAACGGTTGAATCTATAGTGGTGGCATAATAGATTAAAAAAATAGTTATCCATTCATATTATCCACTAAAAAATAGTTGGATAATAAACTTTTTTAAAAAGGGTTAAATATGAATAAGATCCATATTATCCACATAAAAAAATGGATTGCTAATGGATAATCGTCCCAAAAGGTTTAACTTTTACATTTGTAAAGACTCAAATTAGGATTTCTCAAGTTTGTGAGACTAGGAATTCTCCAAAGAGTGACTATATTCATGAAGCCATGAATAATATGGATATTCATATTTTCGCCTTTTAACCCATTTTCTATCCATATTAAATATGGGTTAGATCGGATATTTTATCCGTTTTTGCATTATCCGTCTTCGACCCGCTCATTTCTACCCTTAGTTCAAAAGGAAGCCAAAGATCTCAATATTGTGGGACCTCAAAAGCAGTGGCGGAAATGCTCATGGGTTCCCGAAAACTGAATAACTTTTGTATAGATCCTTATTTATATTAAGAAATTCATAAAATATCTATAAAAAATTAATTATGAACCCGATTATTATTACATAATAATTTGAGATTAAAACAGGAATTCATAAAATTCAAATTCTGAATCCGTCTCCGCTAATAAATTACAAGTATCGACATAACTCCACCTCTCTTCATGTGCACAAGTAGGTAATGAGTTAATTGCATATTGGCACTCATTATTTTTCTTATGTAAGCATGGTCCAATTTGTTACACAGACCATTTCTAGCAATCATAAGACTTGATTTAATGAAGTCATAATTCATACTCTGTCCATAATGTGCACGTAAACCATAGTCTCACATCATGATGGACAATTGTTGTGTTGAAATAAATGAGAAACTGAAGTTTCAACAAAATGGTTACAATATTCTATTCTAAAACTCTAATATCGACATGCTCCGTATATTCTGAAGATTTGGAAAGAAAAAAAAACATAAAAATAATTAAAGGAATACTCTAAACTAAGCCATCTTTGATTGTGACACTAACTTGTTAATTTTGCTTAAACTTTTATTATTAAAAAATAAAAAAGGCAATCTGGTGTACCAGGAACAAATACAAAATCTTTTATAAATTGTGTCATATTTGTGTGTGTATATATACAAATATTAAAAAATAATAAGTATTATTTAATATCATTTTACAACAGGTTGAAAGCCTCAGCCCAATGGTTTAGTTGAATATTTTTGCAAATGGAGGTGTAGGTTCGATTCTCCTTAGCCTCAAATTTTTACAAAGATGCGCGCTCAAAGATGTTCAAAAAAAGAATTTCAGTAGGTGGTGTCGTTGTAAGCATTTAAATTTTATTGGATTTAAATCCGTGAAATAATTTGGACCATATTTAAATTCAAGACGTTAGTCCAAATAAATATTGTGGTTAATATATTGGGCTAATTATTTAAAATCAAATATATGTGTTGGGCTAGTCCATCTAATCGGACTACAAATTAAATGATAAAACCGCTTTATTAGCCCAAGGTCCAAATGATTATTAGTCCATCTTATACCCCAAGCTCATGCCATGTGTCAAGTGATGTGGCGATCCAAAACAGATAAACAAGCCAGTATAATCGTGACATATGTCAAGTGATGTGGCAATCCAAGTCAAATGAATGAGCCAATGAAATCATTCCATGTGCCAAGATAGGGTGGCAATCCAAGTCAAATCAACAACCAATAGATTTGTGTCAAGTGTCTAGATAGTACTGGTCTTCCCGGACTCCGCTCAAGCTTCCATTCAACAATTGTCCCGTGGTTAAAGTGATGCAGTGCGGCCATGTACCTGGGTAGAGCAATTTCAAACGCACGTTTGCGCCCGAGAAATGCCTTTCTTTTGGTAATGGTATGGCCATATTCCGGTGGACTGATGTAATGTACTCTTTGATTTTATACCTTATGCACGCTTCAATGTGGAATAAGGACAAGAGAAATCAAGTCAATATCCAATTTTGAGGGATTCCCATTGAATGTGTCCATTTCACATCTGTGGGTGGAAATGTATTTACCCACTTTTCACATACTTGTGTTCTTCTTGCTCGCACGCAACATCCAATGACAACCTGTAAACCATCTGCAGCAAACAACCTTGTATACATCCAGACTTGACTTTCATACTGTCATATCACGACACTCTTTTACGCTGTACATTTTCGTTGCGCTGCTTTGGCGCGCTTTATCAGCAAAAAGCATGCCTTTTGTTAGCACCATTGGTCTAGAATCATCCCACATTGCTGTCCGAATTTCATCAAAATCCCTTGTTAGAGCATCCACATCCGACATACTTGGCAAATAATCAAGGTAGGGAATCTTCCTTGAATGAAAAGACACTTGAGACTCGTACACTCTTGGTCTAACGGGGGGTGGAGCATACTCCCTCGTCAAATCAGGTCCTTCATTCTCTTCCTCCTCATCACCATCCTCACGAGGGAAGGGTGTGTCGTCTCCGGAATCATCGGCATTGTTTTCATAATCATTGTTCTCCTCCTCACTCTGTGCATCTGCCAGATCCTGATTTAATATGTCATCTTCGGGCAAATGAGTCCGGAAAGGTGGTTCAAGTTGCTCGTTTTCACTGCACAAACAACAAAATAATAAGCTACTCAAAGTAATAAATACTTTCTATATAACTGTATCACTTCACTTACAAGTCGTAATGTGTTGACATTCCTTAATGGACATTATCCTGTTGGTGATGACCCCGGATGGACCACTATGATCCAACATACCAGAACTACGCATATTTCAACTGAGCGTGGGTTCATAACTTGTAAAAGTCATATCTGGCCTGTACCCCTGTGGAATATATGAGTGTTAATACAAATTCAATACAACAAAAATATACATCGTAACACTAAGGAAAATTGAATTATATCACTCGTCTTGTGGATTATGTAAAGCAGGAGAGAAATTATTTCCTCGCTCCTCATACGCCCGTGGTGATAAGTTTAAATCAGGCAAAACTCTTTCAGTCGGAACCTGTCCGGCAAAAACTTCTCCACAATAACCACCCGATGGATGAGGGTTATCCCTACTATGCTCAACCTCATTATTGCGAACGTCTTCAACCTTGACGTACATTTCCAATATTCTTATCACAAGAAATTTCCGGTATTCATCCAGAGTTCTCAAAAAATCCCTCAAAGTTTCATCATCATCAATGTTAAGCTCGGCGAAACAAGCAACCCCTTGCGGAGTGACGGAATACGGATATCTTTCGGTTACTTTAAGGTTCAACGAACGTTTTCTCGCACTCACTTTATTACATAATAATGATACCAATCTTTCCGTACTCCATTGTAAGTGGCAACTTAACATGACACTGTGGAGATAAACTATAACTCACAGGGTTATTCGCCACCCCAATCTCATCCCCCAATATAATGAAACCCTTACTTTTCGCTCTTCAGACATTCGAAAAAAATTCTTGAGAATTTAACAAGAAGAAAAATTTTAACAGGAATTACGAATATTTTTTAATGGATTTTTGTAAAATCCTAACGCCTTTAAATAAGGCAATGCCTAGCTCGGGGGGGCTGAATTTTTTTAGGTATAGTGCTCTTTTAAAGGGCGCTATATCCATTTGAATTATTGTTATGTCAGTTAAATGCAGGAGACTTATGGTGGACCCACAAAACAGGTATAACGCTCTTTAAAAAGCGATATACATATAACATTGTTATTAAAGGCGTTATATGTATAACGTTGAGCGCCATACCTTAACGTCTAAAATATCCGTTAAAGTATAGCGTTCTTTAAAAAAGCGTTATACATAGATATGTCATTCTTTTTTTTTTTACACTTATTTTCAGCCTATTTTTCAAAAAGAACCACATTTAGGTTCTGAACTCCGAAATTACTACTATCCCAACAGTGAGAAGACCAAACAAATTACCTGTTTTGGCTTTCTCTCGAAGCTTGTGTACTGATTTCTCCAGAGAATGAAGTATAACTTAATGAATCCACAGTGTTCCTTTTATAGGTGTAAGAGTAAGGCACAACACCAAGTCTCCTTTTCCCAGTTGAACTCCAAATTAAGTTCAACTCCGAATTCCGTGAAATCAGGCTGTGAATCTCTAAAGAAGATATTTTGAATGATCAAAATTAAAGCATATCTTTGGAAAAGTCTAATCAGGGTAAGACTATTACATAACCTCTTGTAACTAAGTATCCGATTGATTTGAGTGCAGCTCCAAACTTTGAGTAAAAGTAGGAGTCCATGTTTGCAACACTTTATCTGACGGTTAAATATTCTCCTAATAAAAGTTGTTCCAAGTTCCTATCTTATTAAAAGCTAAACCAAGGGAATGAACTACAATTTGTTTGTTTTTTTAAAAAGATGTGCAGCTCCTTTCAAAGTCACATTTCAAGGACAACAAAGGTCAATGAAACCTTGACTCATGTGCCATCTCCTTGCATGGTGTACTCAATGCATGTCCAAACCTCCTCAAGTCGGATTTGGGTCAAGGAAATAAGCTCTTTGTATAGTGCAACATTTCTAGATATTATTCAATTGTATATTTGGTAATCCGAATAATTATCAGATGAGCGGGAAAAATTTCCAAAAGAAATTAGAACAACATTACTTCAAGTCTAATCTTTGGTGTTCGACACATTTACACTACGACAAGACTTGAAGTAGGGAAATTTGTAAGCATTTAAATTTTATTGGATTTAAATCCGTAAAATAATTTGGGCCATATTAAATTCAAGACGTTAGTCCAAATAAATATTGTGGTTAATAAATTTGGCTAATTATTTAAAACCAAATATATGTGTTGGGCTAGTCCATTTAATCGAGCTACAAATTAAATGATAAGCCCACTTTATTGGTCCAAGATCCAAATAGTTATTAGCCCATTTTATAGCCCAAGCTCATGCCACGTGTCAAGTGATGTGGCGATCCAAGACAAATAAACAAGCCATTATAATCATGACATATGTCAAGTGATGTGGAATCCAAGTCAAATGAATGAGCCAATGAAATCATACCATGTGTCAAGATAGGGTGGAAATCCAAGTCAAATCAACAACCAATAGAGTTGTGCCAAGTGTCTAGATAGTATTGGTAAGTTCAAATAGACCAATCAAATCGCAGAGCCACACCACTCCCTACAACTATAAATAGAGGTCTTCATAAAGCTAGAAGATAGGAGAAGTGATAACAAGAAGCAAGCAGATAGCTCGTGGATCAAACACCGCAGATTGCTCTACAAGCTACAAGTTCAAGCACTCAAACTACAAGTTCAAGTTCAAATCAAGATCAAGAACGAAGGCAAATCAAATACCAAGGCGTTCGAGATCAAATTACTTGTTCGTAATCAAATCCAAATCCAAATTCAAGAAGGAGATTCAAGACCAAGCTTTACAAGCCCTTGAATCAAAATCAAAATCAAGTTCATCTAGATAGTATACATTCTTGAAGAATCAGAGGAATACAATAGAGAATGTAACACTTCTATTTATTGAAATCAAATACTACATTTGTTACGCGATTTTCTAGTCTTGATTATTTATTTTTCTACTCTCAAAAATTTGTTGTTACAATCATTATTATATATTGGTTTATATTTGCAGAACTTTTGTATAAACATTTAATATTTTTTTCCGGTGAAGTCGGCTGACACCGCTTCAACCGATGTGCATCCGCCCCTGCTGTGTACAGAGCTTCCCGCATTCACGTAAGGATTCCGGGAAAGGTTGCATCTAAGAGGTGTGATGTAGGCAATCTACCCTAATAAAAGTATCAATTGTTGATTCCACACCTTCGAAGCTGTGTCATATAGGTCACATGACAACTTGGTCGTTACTCCAACGCTATACTTTCATTATTGTATCTAGAAATAGTCAATTATCTAAGATTATTTAGTTTTAAGCTAAAAAGGGAGTTTGATCATGTTTTTATATCAATATACAGTAACATCAAATTTCAACATAGTACAGTACATATAATGCATATATCCCTAATAACAGCTAGGGAAATGTCATCTCCGTAAGAAAAGCAACGTTTAACTAGTCGTAGTATTTAATAAAATAATTTATTTACAACTAATTGTTTAAGAGATTTGTTCAAATTGATAAGTTATGTGCCCATAGACTATATTGATAGAGATTGTGCAGATAGGGAGGAACTTGTTTCCTTTACCTATGAGTTGCAGATCAGCTGAAATTTCTATTCAAGTTTCAATCATAGGTCTCAAATCATGAACTTCTTTAATAAATACCACACAAGAACATAATTAATAGGAAAAGAAGAATGAAGAGACTTCACTATAACATATTAGGCCTTCAACCACGCCTGAAAAAGTGCGGCCTAAACTATCAAAAAATGTAGCCTTTGATCAAAGGCCACACATTTCGACCTAAGACAACGCTTTACAGGAAGTGGAATGTAATGTAAGAATGGAAATTATTAACCAGATATTCCTGCAACAAGAGATCTAGATGATCTGGATTGGCGATCGATAAGTAACAAGACTCTAGCAGCTTTTCTTTGGAGATGTCCATCTTCATAAATTCTACCTCCTGTTAAACGCGCAAGATGTAGTCGAGCTGTTGGCCCGTAAAAATCAACCATTTCCCTTGACATAAATACTTTTTCCAGCAGCCCTAAAGCTTCTCCTTTCAAAGATTCTGATCCCCAGATAAGAACTTCTATTATTGGTGAGATTGCATCTTCCTTGTGCAGCACATAAGCTCCTCTATGAGGAGACTCTTCTGGAACCAAAGTTGAGAGCGTTTGAATCGCCTCATAAGACGTGGCGTGTATCTTTTCTTTTAAAAGTTTAACCAAATCAGGCAATGCATTTGCCTCTAATAGACAAAATGTTTTGCTCACACTGCAGGCACCCCCGTGCGCAGGACAGATAGGAGCACGTGCTCGGCCAATACAGAAACAAGAAGCTTTCTTGGATCCGACACTGAGTTCATGACTGCGCATTGATAGATCAGTTAAGAGTGCTGCTGCTCTTGCTTCTGCAGTTATTGAATTAGCTTTGAGAATAGTTACAAGTATAGGATATGTTCCAAGTTCAACCACATTACGTTGAGACTCGAGATTTGTTGGATCTGTGAACCTGAAGAGGGCACTGAGAGCATTTTCCTTCGCTTCCATGGTTCCGGTTTTTAAGATGTTAACAATGGCCTTCAATCCACCTAATTCTATGAGTTTCTCTCTGAGTGATGTTTCTGATTTAGGGAGGTTCGCGAGTAAACCGGCTGCAGCCATCTGCACATCACCTTTGTTATCATTCTCAAGAAAACCAACTAAAGCCTCCAACCTTCTTGGCTTAAGAAGATACTCAACGACCCCCTCTGGCTCGTGCTGTGAGAAGAGGAAAAGAAGGTTTATTGCTGCTTCTCTTATTTCCTGGTTCGAATCATCGAGAAGGGGAAGGACCACAGAAACACCACCAGCAGAGAGAACTGCGGACTTGACTAGTCCAGCTTCAGATTGACAGATTCCTAATAGTGCACGTAAAGCAGGCCTACGAACAATGTCCGAGGATGTGAGATTCTGCTGAAAAGCCAGCAAGTATGCGATTACAGGCTCTAGTACAAGCTGGTTTCCAGTTTCATCAATCAAGAACTTAACTCCATCGCCATTGCCAGAAAGATTAGCAAGAACTTCACAGCACTTAGCGATGATAATTGAACGTACATGAGATGAAATCATTAGCTTTAAAATGATAGGAACACCTCCAGCCGCAGCTATAAGCATCTTATTTCCATTTAAGCTTGATAACTTCACAAGTGCAGATAACGACAGTTCTTTTGATTCAATATTTCCAGATGCCATCTCAAGCAGAGGAGGGAACACGCCTTTCTCCCCAAGGATCTTCATATCTTCATCCCCGAGTTCCAAACCAACAGTTGCTCTAACAATTGTCATTCTTGAAGATGCTGATCCTGAAAATAATTGAATGTTGTAAATAAACTAAAACTCAAACAAGCAAATACATGTGCTGCAATTGCACACGATCAACATCAAAATACATCTTTTTTTTGTATGAGTGAAGGAACATAGTTACAACTATGTGCTTGAAAGGGATCAGATCAGTGCATGACACTTGGAATAATATTTCCTCAATTCAATTGCTCTACTCTTAGGAAAAATCTAGAGCTCTTATACCCATGCCTGTGGTCTTATGGAGATAAAAGAATAAATCTCGAGCTTTTTTCCATGTTTTTGCTCTTAGCATAAGTGTTTGCGTTTTAAGAGATAACATCCAGAAAGAAGCTAGGATTCCATCAATTTTCTAGAGTCATCAAATTGAATCGCTGTGAGAGTTTTCCAAGTCATACAGTAAGCACAAGTTTATACGTTAGGTACGATATATTAGGATAATTCTCTCACTGTTTATACATTTTAGTCAGTGTCTTTTACTTTTTACAGTTTGCTAGGATATTTTATATATGATTTGAAGACCGAAACCTCCTTAAAGAATTTATCATGAAAAAGAAATAGAAGAACCAAAGCAATCAAGTGGGGTAACTCCAAGAAAACTAATGCTGCATGTATATACATAGGCTGATGCAAGAATTCAATAGAGAAGAATAGGTCAATGTATTAAGATGACTATCTATATGCATGTTCTGATGTAACATATAAGAGTGTTGCAGCTATGCTTACCATGATGCAACCTATCAATAAGTGGTCCATACCATCCCTCTCGAGCAGCCTTAACAATGTTCTCCTCTTCCTCATCACAAAGCTTACACAAGATTTCTTCTACTTTCTCAGCTAATGGATCGGCCTGACTTTTGAGAAAAGAGACGAGAAGCAAGATTGCATTGGACTGCTGAGAAAGCATCTGGCAATAAGCCAAGTTCCAACCAGGCCGATCTTGTAGAACCTCATATATCAGCTCAATTGCAGCGCCTGAAACGGTTGAGTCTGTTCCGTAGCACGTCACAACATTCTCAAGCCCCTGGTTCTCAACGAATACGTCCTGTATATTATATGGAAAACAATTTGATTAGGAATAAAGTGAATTAGGACTTTGCATGGGTAAAACTTGTATGCTTTTTTGCTCATATGCCCTGATCCACATGATAAGCAAAATATTATCCTGTATTTTTCAGTAAAATGAGAAAATAAACGAAATTACCTACTTTTTAGTTTTTCAGATAAACACTAAAGTCCTGTATGATGAATACATTTGAAACAACTAAACATAGGAAAAGTGAAAGCCCATAGTTTTCTAGGTGAAAGCAGAACTAATTCTTGAATAAATTCAGGAACTAGCAATTTCAGAGTCTATTCTAATTACTTTAACATTTGTTTGTGAAATATTTAAGCAAATCTTTCACTCACCTTGTTTCTAGCATGCCCTTCTACAACATCCTTCAACGTAATCATCGCTTTATCTTGCAGATAACTGTTATGCAAACTGCCAAGCTTGGAGATGACAATTTCAGTGAGTCCTCCAATTGTCACCCATTCTTTATTTATTGAATTTTCTTTCATAAGTTCTTGCATTTGCGCAAGAGCCTCCTTGATTAATGCATCCACTTCAGAAATCATTTTCCCCTTGCAAGCCCTGATTTTGATGCAATAGTTGAGCTCTTTCCACTCCTGGATTAATTGTCTCAATTGGAGGTTTGGTCTGAAGGACAAATCCTGCAGCTCTTCACCTGTTTCGGGATCTGTTTGCTCCCCTGAATCGAACCAAGCTTGAAGAGACGCTCGTTCGCAGGCAGTGCCGGTGCATAGGCTTACAGGATCTACCATTATAGTTCCAGTTATACAACAAAACAAAGCTTTAAATGGCTGAATATATTCTTCTTTAGGGTCGTATCCCTCGATAATGCTAACTCTCTGGAAGTACTGGCTTCTGACTTCCTCATAATCTCTTGCAGCATCGGCTCGAGAGAGCAGCTCAATAACTTGATTCAGAAACAAGACTTCAGCTCTCTCTTTCCTATAAGCAGCTTCTTCTTTCTCTTTCTTGAAATTATCTAGCTCTTTCGTTATCTCTGCAGGCTCCACTGGTATGCCAGCAGCCCTTGCTATTTCGTTGAGAATATTGTTCGCAAATTCCTGATCATGTATTTGATCGGATAGACCTTGGTTTAACTTGTTAACAATTTGGAGCCGCGACTGACAAGCCTCAAAGTTAGCTCTTTGCATCTCATTCTGCAGCCTATTTACCTCTTCTGAAATCCCCGACAAGACTTCAATGTTGACAAGGGATAGCGCGGCTAAGGATTTCCCAATGTCCCTCGTAACATCCTGGACCTCCTTGACAATGTTCCTACACTTGACCAGCAAGTAGAAACAGGCTCGGTTTTTATACTTTTCGACCAAGTCATTAGCCTTCTTTAAATCAGCTTCAAGGGATTCCAAAGCTTGCCTTGCAGCAGGCGAATTGTTTAACTTTTGCAGCTGCAATTCTTTCAAGACAGGCTCAATGTCCAAAAGGTAATTTCCCAAAACCTTAAAACTCTCCTTCTCAAATAATACATCGTTCGCAGCTAGAGCTGTTTTCATTACTTGACTACTAATCACAGCTAAAATAGTCCCAATTGGAACTAACTCCGCCATTACGATAAAAGTATCAAATTCAAATGGCACTTGTTCTCCTGACTTGATTACTAAATCTATAAAAGTTAAGCAAGTTCTTTTGTGGTCAATATATTGCCTCTACTCCAACAATCTATTCAGTATTTCAGATTTTCGACAAAATCTTGGAAAATAGAATTGTATATATGCTCAGCCTCAACTTTCCCTGAGATGAAAAAATTTGATTCAACATAAACCAACAAAGAAGTCTAGAGGTGAATCTTAATATTCCTCATGAAATTTTGACTTACATATAAGAAAGAAGAGGAAAGGAGCCCAAAAACAAATCCAAATGTTTCTGCAAAATGTGTCTAAAATTCCAGTCTCCTGGAAAAAAAATTAGTAATTCTTTTTCAAGAATTGCTAAGAGCTGAGGCCTGAGTAAATGCAAATTATACAGTTTGGTGATAATTAACAAATGTTCAAAGGTAATTGGGCAAAACTGTAACAATTCTGTATGTAAAAGAAAATAGATAGCACTTTTCCGACAACTGCATCACTACTACAGCTCAACAACAACGACAACATACCCAGTGGGTCCCACAAATGGAGTTTGAGGAGAGTAGTGAGTACGCGGCCTTACCCCAACTTTTAATCAGGTAGAAAGGCGGTTTCCAATAGACCCTCGGCAAAATCACTACTAAAGCTCATTCCTAAAAATAGGATTTTCAAGAATCTTGGACTCAAGCAAGTAAATACAAAAAACACACACAATAATCTCTTCTAATTGTAGAAATGAAGTGAGAGGAAATGCTGCACCTTATTTAATGAATGAAAGCAAGAATGAGAGCTGATTAAGGTATGGACTTCACCAAAAAATTATAACTTGACTATAAATAGATTTTGCAAATGAATTTATTCAAAGATTGTCAAAATTTCAGTGCCCAAAAAAAAAGGTAAGAAGTAGAGATTTACCTGCCTTGTCTGCTACTCAAAAGTTTGAAGGAAATTCTTATGATCAACAGAACTGTCATTTGTTCAGAAAAGACATTATTTTAAGTGATAGAAAGACCCATTGACTCATGCAAGTCAATGAATACCAAAAAAACAACACACCAAATTTTCTTCTCATTTTCTTGGAAGAAGCATGCCATAATATATTTACATTTTAATATGACTATCTCTAGTTACCTTCACTGAAATTGTTGCTCTTTTCTCTCTTTCTTTCTTTTCCAATAACTATTTTTTTTTTTATAACCGTGGTGTCCGAGCCAGCTTGTGTACACCTCGACTAATTTCACAGGATACATGTGACCTCCCACCAACAATAGATATTAGGTAACTCTGTCGACCAAGACTTGGACAGATGGAAAGAAATAACCGAGTGTTTTTTATTAATTCAAAAACAAACAACTTAAACGTTCCAAATTTTGGGGTTCCACTTTTATTAAATCAACATAGTTGTAGACTTTTCAAGTGTTAACCGCAACCATGAGTTCTTCCCATACATTTAAGTATTTGAAAATTATAATTACTGAATCTTTAAATATAAATTTTGGAAGATACATTTACGTACACAAGATTTTTTTTATTTATGTTAGCGAAGAGAGAAGTGACTAATACTTTGGTATGAAAAAGAAAAAAAAAATTGTTAAATGAAAAGAGTTCGCTGAAATTTCCATTTGTGGAACCCATGCAGCTAAAAGTTTGAATTAATGCACAATATAGACCTTGACTTGAATAATTTCTAGTCTTTTTGAGAGAATTTTCCTGAAGGACTCCAGACCTCTCCAACTTAGTTTCTCCGCAGAGAGTTTTTTCTCATTTCAAAAATTCGAACTCGAAACCTCTGATTAAAGGCGAAAAGAATTCAACGAACTCGAAACCTCTGATTAAAGGCGAAGAGAATTCAAACCGTCGTACCTCACCCCTTAATGAAATTCGTAATGCCATTAAAAACTACTGGAAGAATAGAGAGAAGTGTCTTTTCCATACGTACATTCAACTCTCAACGAGGGAAATTTTCAAAATCTGATAACGCTATGTTTGTTATTTGGCGCAAACTAAATAGTGGAGGACTTAAAAAACTTGTATCTGTCTTCCAAAGCTGCAAAACGAATTACCATACTCGAGGTATGAGGATTAATGCATCAGATATTGATTACTCAAATTTTGAACAAAATTTATATACTTGAAAACTAAATAAGAATATTATAATGTCCAAAATATATCTGAAAAATCGTAAATAAAGAAAAAACTGTTCCATTCTGACATTGTAAAGTGTGATATAAAATGGGACAGAAATACCTTTCTTGGAGAGGTGGAGAGGGAGGGGGGTTCTGACCTCCGGTTTACTAGCTACAAGGTTACAAGGAGGAAGATACATCAAACTCAAAGATGAAAATATATAATCCATGGCTTCGCCGCACTGTTTTATTGGCAACACTCACTTATTTGGTCGAACAAAAAAGAAGAAGCAAGCACACACCATTTCTTGGCTGAACAAAGAGAACCTCCGGCTTTTCCTTAGTGCGAGCTTTACTTACAGACCTACAAATTCTTCTATGCCTCTTCGTTTTGTGGTGTGTTGCGAGTCAGTTCTTGTGCCATCTTTCTCAGTTCCGCAATCCTTGGTCCCTCTCTCTCTTCCGAGCTATTTCTTTTGCCATCTCCCTCAGTTCCTCGGGAGATTGGGGCCTTACTGATTCTTGAGGATAAACTACATATTCACGCTTCACAAGCAAAAGCATGGAAGCTTTAGATGGATATATCACTTTCTAAGACAAGGATATGTATTGGAACCATGTTGCAAAAAAATTATAAAAAACAAAGTCATGCTCTACATTCATTCAGAGATTATACATAATTAGAGATGAGCATTGCGTAAATTAATTATATATGATTTGGAGATGATCATTGTTACTGCATCAGCTAAAAGAAGAGCACATCAAATTGTGCTAAATCCAGGCTTAGAAAAGGTGCAGAAAGATGTATTATCTGTATGCAAGGAGAAATTGGAATAACTAAAGCACAGGGCTTTTTTATCTTGCATACATATCCAACAAAATATCTTCTTCTTCCTTTTTTGGTAAGTAATATCAACCAAATATCAAATGATTTAGATATGGAAATGGCACTCGTAACCCTGATGGCATCTGGACTATCTCCATCATCCCATGGAAATCTAGTCAAGATCACAAGAATACGTTGCTTGTAGAACATAACTAGCTTTCTTACAAACATCATCTCTTCTCTTCCTTTTTTAAAAATTTAATACTAAAATGTTTTTCATCAGCTCCTAAGTTTTCAGTTGAGGTAACTATGATTGAAACTATGTAGGAAGCTGAATTAGCTTAGCTGATAGAATGTGGAAACTGATTGAGAATTTACCAAATTGATCTATATAAAGAATTGATTGTAAGATTTCCAGAATGTAGGAGTAATTATACGTCTTTGTCAGTTTAGGAATTCATTACTATTCGTCAAGTAATTTCCCTATTTGCCTCGGGGTCTTACCCAATGTTTTCCAAGTGCTTTGACAACTTATGACTAGCTTAGAATTAGAGAACAGAGACAGGGAAGGGACAGAGAGAGACAAACTCCAACAGTCAATTTCGCCTCACTCATCAACAACAGGGTGTTTTAACTGCTGTAATCCTGTAGAAGCCATCGCAATGTCAAAAATCATCCAAAGCAGGAAGCAAAACCACCATATGGGTTGACTCTAGGCGACCCACATGACTTGGGAATTACACAGGCTTATAATAACTACGAACTTAAAAAAAAATAATGACCACAATTTAAACTTGAAAGCTATCTACGGCAGCTTAAGGGAAGACATTTGTGATTACAACCCTGAAGAACATAACTAGAGAGAGTTTCAAATAACATAGGTAACCTATAAACAAACCTAAGACTGAAAAATGCAAAATGTTTCCGAATGCATCGTTAGTTTGAAAGAAAATATTCCAACCAAAGTGGGCTGCATCATCAGTTTGACACCAGATACATACTTCTGAATGCATCTTCATAATTGCTACAGCATCGACAAGTAAGTAAATATTTTCAATGAGGTAAACAAAGAAATAGTTGGTCTATGTACATAGATGATCCAACTATACTACCCACCAAAAAGAGAAAATACATCGTACTCGTTGTGAACAAATGATCATCTTTAACATCTTGTAACCATAGTCTTTTCACCACTAGAAGTACATACTTGGCCTGTGCTTATCGCATTTGAGGAGTCAGGCAAGTTGCATGCTTAGTATCCTTAGCATAGCTACACTTCTAGTGACATCTTTAGAGGTGTTCATGATTTAATGGAATAGAAAGGAATGGAAAGGTAAGATTGTTCGTTTTAGTGAAAAATATTCATGTGTATTCCTTTGTTTTGCTTTCCACTTAATCAGCGGACACCTAAAGAAGAACATTAGTAAACTTTATTTTACCGCCCAGAATTCCAGACATACATTTCACGTGCAGAACTATATAGAGATTGCTAACAGAATTACAAGTCTTCTTATAAGCCTTAGAATCTCCAAGAACATGTTAGTATATCCAAATCCAAAATGAAAGCAAGATCTAAAATGCAGTTATTTCCAAGAAATCTACACCAAAAAAGTCCAATCCTCTATGGAGCAACAACTCTCTCTTGTTGAAGTTCTACTCATCTTCTATATTATTTTGTTGATATTCTAATTTAGAAAGTATGCCACACTTTCTCATCTCTGTTGAGCTCTTTGACCCTCTCTTAAATATCCTTCTCTGTCTCTATAATCGGCACCACTTTTTCATCTCTAAATTCTGTATTCTTCACTCCTCTTCGTTCCAGGATATTCGTCTGTGCAAGCACATTACCTCACATCTATAGAAGTACTAAATACGGCGAACACAGAACATTCTACTTTATGGGGGGGGTTTTGGTTGCTAGCATCGGACTTGCGAATTCGGCAGAAAGTCTAAGCCTTGTATTTGTCTTAATAAATTCATTGAATATGTAATCCTGGCTCCGCCTCTGACTTATTGTAAGTACAGATCAAAGTTGCCAACTTACTTAACTTTTAACTGATGCTTGAAGACTTATCCGTTTTAACTCCAACCCACTTTCCAACTCTTCCCAGAAAAAGAAAAACCTAAAACATAAATAATCCATTTGAATCACCATTTTCATTCTTCCTCAAACTTTAATTCAATCAATACTACGTCTTAATCCCAGACTAATTGGTGTCAAATCTATGAATCCTCAATATTCCATCAAACTCTCCTAAATTTAAAAAAAAATAAGGTAAAAGGGGTTGATTTTTAAGCTTCACTATGCTCCACCTGCTAACAAACCAACAACAAATCCAAAGCAGACATGTAAAGCAGAAAACAAAGCTTGAATTTTAAAAAAGGTACATTCATGTAATTCAAGTCTAGCTCAATTTTTTTTTTTTAAACTCAAGAAAAATATAAGCATATAGAAAGAAGCTTTACAATAAAAATTACCCCAAAAAAAAAAAGGAAAGGAGAAAAATACTTACATGTCCCATGATTTTCTGAAGATTCTTGTTGTTGTTGGCGAACAAGTACATGAGACTAATTGGGACTGAGACGTATACTGCGAACTTTGCTATCTCTAAAATACCTTTTGAAGTTCCAATGGACGACATCGTTTTCTACTTCTTCTTCTTCTTCAATTTGCTTTTTGATGCCAAACTGAAACCCTTAAATTTTGCAGAGAGAATAAGAGGATGAGAAGTCAGCTACGTGGAGTTTTGGGCTTCTATTGTTTACTATTGAATATGGGCTGAATGGGCTTCTGCGAATCCTACTATAGGTGTTCTATAAGAAGTCCATGCCCGGCCCAATAACAGTAATAAACTAGGGATTGTTACACAAATGGCCGGCCAAATTCAATATTTATTTTTTCTAGCCGGTATATATATAGATTATGCATCGATTATATATACTTATACATACATTATACATGAATTATATATATATACACACACACAACTGTCGGCTATTTCTAATTTAACAGATTAGGTGAGGAGCTATGTGGATTAATTCCTCTATAAACTTTTATGGCACGAGAAACTATGGATAAAGTACACAAATAGCCCTCAAAGTGGATGGTCCCAAACTTTTTGCCTCTGATTGCTCCAAAAGCAGAATTTCAAGTTCAACAAGTATTGTCCCTCGCTTGTCCATAGGCAACACTTTTAGATTTTGCCTTGAACTTCTGCTCACGGAGCAAGTCGGGGTCAAAAGTTAAAAGATAACCCCAAAAAGTATTATATTTCTGCAATTTCTCTAGGAAACTATAGGTTATATGTCACTAGAAATGGAGTTGTCTAGGTAGATAGCGAGTTACCCTCAAATGAATTTTTTAGGCACGAAATCATATTAATCGAACCTCAAAACGGCTACCAAAAACTGAATGTGAAATCGGAAAAAGAAAAGTATAGGTTATATTAACGTCAAATAATATGATCCAAAAACATAATTTACCTAATGATTATGATATGACGATAGAATATTTTCTTTCCCCAATGGTATAATTCTGCAGATAAAGTAACATAGAAAGTACACAATGAAAATTTAAATCATATTAATAAGTATATGTATAGTACTTTTATGATATATTTACGATCATCACGTTATTCTAGAATTAATCATGCTATTTATGCTAAACATATAACGCAGAATAATGTGCATAAATAGTCAACGGGGAATGAAGTGGTTTTTCAATGTAAAGAGAAGCTCACAGTAATGTCTTTCTCACCTCAAAATTAGAAAATTACACTCAATAACCTTAAAATTTGATGGTCTTAAATTTTTTTTACCCCGCTTGCTCCATGAGCAACCTTTAAAGTCAAAAGTCAAAAGTGTTTCTTATGGGACAAGCGAGGAGTAACACTTCATAAACTATAAAGTTCTGTCGATGGGGCAAGCGAGGTCAAAATATCAAGAGTGACACCCAAAGTGTCCTATTTCTGCAAATCACCCATTCAAAATTGGGCTTCAACTGAAGAACGAAGCCCAAGAAGTGGGCCGTGATTTTAACCAAAACAAGAGGCGCGAAAGAACAATTAACAAAATTTTAAGAAGAGAATAATCATATATAATTACAGTGTTAGTGTGTAGGTTTGTTTATATTTTTCCTTCCATAGCATTAATAGGGGGATAGGGAAAACTGAACAAGTAAAGAAGAATCATTATATTAATAAAACTTGTGAGCTCAACTTTATATATTTTCTAATTTGTATCTGATTTGTTTTCTTGATTCTAAGGCTGAAACAACGTATTTTTCGAGCGCACGATGATGCGGATACTGAGTACTTGATTGACAAAAAGAGTTAATAGCATTTTGAGTTGATTATGAGGACAAAATGGTTACGAGTTGGAGATAAACGGACTCGAACCACTGACATCCGTCGCAGGGTAAACCACCGCCTCTCAGGTTCCCTGACTGATTCTACCATAGAGGCTAACGATAGATAATAACTCCCTCCCGAACACAGCTTACAACTTTCATCGTATTGTGCTCTCCAAAGAGCAACTCTTCTCAAAATCTTACTCAAAAGGTACTGAGTTGGAATCTCATTCTAACTAAAAATGAGTCATTTTTCCTTCTCTGACCCTGACTGCCCAACCTGAGAGCAGACAGCTAATGTGTTCCACTTATTGAACAGGATTCTATGGTCAGTCTGTGACCCCTGGACGCCTAAGGCGCCCTTGGGGTGATTTCGTAGTTCTTGAAAATTAATAAGTATGTTACTTTTCGTTACCGTTAATTTAAGTCGCATGCCGTGATGCATTTTGAAGATATATGGATTAATTTGGCAGCTACAAGTAGGAAAAAAATCGTCTGCTACTCATAAATATTTTTTCGCATCGGCTGTTTATATCAACCCAATAAATTATGACTTTTTGCCGTTGAATTGGCTTCACAAGAAAACATTAGTTATAGTTTTGCATATAATCCGAACACCAAGTAACGTGATTTTCTTTCTTTTCTTTTCTTTTATTTTTTTGGAAAAATAAGGAGAAAATTACAAAAATGAGTAAAACAAAAGGATTAAGCCTTTTCTTTTCTTTTCTTTTCTTTTCTGGACCATATGTTTTGGCAGAAATCATGCTCCCTAGGCATGCACCAAAGTTGCTATTTAAATTCAGCAGAAAAATTAATTATTCCCAGCTAGTGTTCCTTCTTCGTGTCCTTTCATAGATAGCAAGAGCCATACAAATTCATTTTTTTTTCTGACCTGGTGTTTGGTATCTCCTTTGGATAACAATAAGTGTACTGGCACTTCAGGTTAATTTATGCGTACCATGTTATTGTATTCCATCAGCATAGGTACATATACGTCGATTAATTTCATGAGGCACCAGCTATATTTTATCAACATAGATATATAACATACACTAGATAATTTTGTCCATCAAAGTTTGGATAGATGAAGAGAAATCACTGTACTTTTGCATGCACATAAATTTAAACCTAAATTTTGCTTCATTGACTAGGCAACACTCTTGAGTGTAATTGGTTGTTTGCATTCTACATTGTCTTTTAGCACTCAGATAAGAACGAGGTAATTTTGATTTTGACTTTGACTTTTTTTAAGATTAACATCTCAAAATATCTACAATAGCACATAATGTAGTGTAGTTTTGTTATTGATAAAAAAGAGAAAAAAATTAAAGAATGACATGAAAGATAGATTTGGATCTTTGATGCTTTTCTTGTTGTGATAATCTACAGTCCAATCCAATAATGCCATGCTATAAGCTTAGTGCTTAACCTGTTGATTAATGTATATTAATTTTTAGAAGGGCTAGACAATAACAAGTAATACTTAGCAAATGTTTTACTCTAGAGGGAGTTGATTTTGACTAGCGTACTGCTCATTTCTCACCTTCATCTCAATTACTTATTTTAATGGATAATTGATTTGATCGTAAGAAGTATTGTTTTCTTTTCAGATAAGGTACGTGGTTCACTCGCATAGGCAAAGATATTAGCGACACAATATTAAAGAATTTTATCTTTGCTTCCTCAATACTCCCTCTGATCCACAATAAGTGACCGATTTGCTTTTGACACGCTCATTAAAAAAATACTAAATTCTATACAAAAATATCTAGTATGACTAAACTACCCTTAATTAAATATTTAATGTGAGGAATAAGAAATTTTTTTAGGGATATGTACATAAGGGTTATTTTGTAAAAACAAATTGAATTCTTTCTTGATTATATAAATGAACACTTATTTTGGACCAAAATAAAAAAGTAAATTGGTCACTTATTATGGACCGGAAGGAGTTTTTGTTAACTAAATATAAACCTGTGTGTGTGTGTGTGTGTGAAATTGATAACATCATGAAAAAAAAGGTTTCAATATGATAGAATCCGAGATCTAACATCATGAACTCGAATTCATACGCATGCAAATAAGGGTTGAAGGATTAGATCGTGTAGTAGAGAGAGAAAGTAAAGAGAAGGAAGAGAAGAGAACAAAGCTCTGTATTGTGTGTTAAACTGAAAATTGTACAGTGTCTCTAACTAATATAACCACCTTCACGGTGGTTAGTGGAGACTCTCTGTGAAAGTACAAAAATATATACCTTTGCTTCCCATTATTCTTTACTCTACATTGAACTACCCTTCTCATAATACTCCCCCTCAAGCTGGTGGGTGAAAGACATCAACCACACCAAGTTTGGATAAGAGAAGGTGGTGTTGAGCAGTAGACAATCTTTTGGTGAGGAGGTCAGCAAGCTGCTGAGCAGAGGAAACATGCTGAGGAAGTATGAGCCCAGACTTGATTTTTTCACGTAAAAAAGGCAATCTAGCTCAATATGTTTGGTGCATTCATAGAAGATGGGATTGTTAGAAATTTGGATTACTGCCTTGTTATCACAGAACAAGGACACAGATTGAGAAATAGTAAGTCCCAACTCTTGCAATAGACCAGTGATCCAAGTTATTTCAGCTACTGCTGCTGCCATGCTCCTGTATTCAGCTTCTGTAGCGCTCCTGCTAACTGTATGTTGTTTCTTGGACTTCCAGGAAATGAGGCCTTCACCTAATTTGATAATATATCCAGTGACTGATCTCTTTGTGTTAGGGCAAGAGGCCCAATCTGAATCACAATAGGCAGTCAGATTTATAATAGGATTAGCAGGCAACAACATACCCAACCTAGGACACCCTTTGAGATATCTAACCACTCTAAAATCTGCTTCCAAATGTGATTGTTTAGGTCTTTGCATGAACTGACTCAAGCTCTGAACTTCAAAGCTAATATATAGACGAGTGATAGTAAGATAAAGGAGCTTTCCAATCAATTGTTGATAGGCAGTGGCAAACTCAAGTTCTGGATCATTTGTATCTCCTACATGAGTATCATACTCAACATTGGTCAACTTTTGATTGAGCTCGAAAGGTGTTCTAGCAAGTTTACAAGCAGTTAATCCTACTTGAGAAATAAGCTCCAAGGCATACTTTCTTTGATTAAGCAATGTTCCCTTCTTTGACCTCATCAACTCAATTCCAAGAAAGTATCTTAATTGTCCCAGATCCTTTACTTTGAATCAATTGTGTAAGGTCATTTTTGCATCTTCTATCAATGTGGAATGACTACCAGTAATGAGTAAGTCATCCACATATATGAGAATCACCACCAATCCATTTTCTTATTTCTTGGTAAATAAGGAATGATCAAATCCACTATGTTTGTATCCACTCTCCATTAAGGCTTCTGTAAGCTTAATGTTCCATTGTCTAGAGGCTTGTTTAAGGCCATATAAAGATTTGAGAAGTCTGCATACCTTGGTCTCCCCCTGTTTGGTGAACCCTTGAGGCATACTCATGTAGACTTCTTCATCTAAATCTCCTTGTAAGAAAGCATTGTTAACATCCATTTGGTATAGAGGCCACCCTTTGGAAGTGTCTATACTGATAGCAAGCCTCAGTGTCACCATTTTTGCAACATGTGAGAATGTGTCGTGATAGTCAAGTCCTTCCTTTTGGTTGTATCCTTTTGCAACCAAACGATCCTTGAATCTTTCTACCTCTCCATTTGCTTTGTACTTGACTTTGTAGACCCATTTAGATCCAATAACTTGCTTTCCATTAGGCAATTCAGTCAATTCCCAAGTCTTGTTATCCTCCAGTGCTTGTATTTCCTGATTCATGGCTTCAATCCATCTATCATATTGAACTGCCTCCTTAAAGGAGTTTGGTTCAATGCATGCAGAAAATGCCCTCAAATAGGATTGATATCTTGTTGACAAATTTTCATAGTATAGGCCTTTGAATAATGGATAGAGACACTGATTAACAGTGTTCTTGGTTGTTACATAATATTTCAACCAAATGGGAGGCTTGGACACTCTCCCTCCTTTCCTAATTTCATGAGATGTTTCCTGAACTGGTGGTTGTTGAGTGTGTGATTCTGATGGTTCATCTAAAGTGTCTTGTGAAGCATCAGTATCTGTTGCAAATGCCTCTCCTGAAACTGGACCAATATGATCATCATGAGTTTCTATCACATGTTCAGGATGTATCACCTTTTCTTAAGTGACATTCTCATCAAGACTGCTTGTTGGTTCTTGTTCAATGCTTGGTTGGGTTTATTGCACCACCAACTCTGGCTGCTTTGGGAATAAATCAACAGAATCTGTTTAAGAGTTTTTGAATGGAAACATATCTTCCCTGAAATCAATATCCATGCTTACCATAAAGACCTTTCTTTCTAGATCATAAAGCCTATATCCCTTTTGAGTTGTTGAATACCCTACCAGCACACACTTACTTGCTCTTGGACTGAACTTATCTCCTCTTGGAAGGTTGCTAGCATCACAAAGACAACCAAACACCTTAAGGTGATTTATATCAGGTGGTTTGTTGTATAAAAGCTCATGTGGTGATCTTCCTTTTAAAATAGAAGTAGGCCATTTGTTAATTAAGTACACATCAGTCTTCACACACTCTCCCCAAAAACCTATTAGGAATTGAACTTTGGAACTTCAGAGCTCTAGCTACTTCTAGAACGTGTCTATGCTTCCTCTCCACCACCCCATTCTGTTGAGGTGTGTATGCACAACTACTCTGATGAACAACTCCTAATGAAGAAAATAATTCATTGCAATTAGAGTTGAAGAATCCAGTGCCATTGTCAGATCTCAATGTCTTAACAGTCACTCCAAACTGATTTTTTACCATTGAAAAGAAACTCTTCAATACAACTATTACTTCACTTTTTGACTGCAACAAATATCCAAGTAAATCTACTGTAATCATCTACCACAGTAACAAAGTAGTGCTTCTTGTCATGAGTAGGTATTCTATGAGGTCCCCATACATCTACATGAACAAGCTGGAAAATGCTAACAGTGTTACTATTACTGGATGGAAATTTTAGCCTGCTTTGCTTAGCCAAGGGACATATGTCACAGTTGTGCTTCACTCTACAATCCACTAAGTTTCTTAACTGTTGAATATGCTGCATTGCATTTATTGAAGGATGTCCTAGTCTTATGTGCCAAAGAACTGAATTGTTTGCATTACTAGTAACCATTGCTGTTGTAGGCATTGATCTTCTCTGTAAAAGATACAATCCATGATTCTTTACCAATCCCCATCACCTTACCATTGTAAAGACCCTGCAGCACACAGAAGTCAGGGAAGAATATTGCAATACAACATAATTCCTTGGTCAATTTTGAAACTGACAACAGGTTGAACTTAAATTCAGGAACATGTTAAACATCCTTCAATACTTGGTTGTCCAGTATAGATACACTTCTTGTATGAGTTATTTTGCACTTATTCCCTGTCGGTACTTACACTCCATTATCATTTGTATTACAATCCTTAACATCATGCATAATCTCCTTATGAAAGGTAATATGATGTGAAGCTCCTGAATCTAATATCCATTCACAATCAAAAGAATTTGACAATAATGCACTTATTCCTGCCATAAGTGAGTGACAGTCACCCGTGTCTTGTTTGTTCAGAAGGTTCAATAGTTTCTTGTATTGATCCTCTGTAAAGAAATTCCCTTGTGTGAATTGTGTGCTTGATACATTCCCTTTCTCTGTTGCATTCAATTTCTCTGTTGTAGCAGCATTAGCATAAGGCTTGACTCCTTGCATTGGTGCTTTCTTCTTACTCTTGAAATCCGGAGGATATCCTATAATTTTGTAATAATTCTCCTTCAAGTGTCCTTTATACCCATAGAACTCATAATCAATCTTGGCCTTTTCGTCTTAAATCCCTGATTGAATGTCTGATTCTTTCCAGCTAGCATGGTTAAAACATCATTGTTTGACTCCCCTACTCCAAGTGTTCTTTGGCTTTCTTCTTGTATGACTAAGGCATAAGCCTGATTAACTGTCAAAACAGGTGTTTTGAGTAACACCTGACTTTTCACATGACTATAGCTTTCATTTAGACCAACTAAAAAATGTAAGAGTCTTAGGTTTCTGAATTGTTTAATGAAAGGTCTCGTCTCCTCACAATCACACCCAGGTCCTGCCACTAACAAGTCTATTTCATCCCATAGATCTTTCATTTTTGAGTAATAAACAGTGACAGAATCAGTTCCCTGAGTTAATGACTCTATCATCTTCCACAATCGATAAGTTTGAGTCAGATTCGATTTATCAAATCGTTCCTTAAACTCGCTCCAAACTTTCGATGCATTTGATGCATAAATGATAGTAGATTGCAATTTCACCACCACTATTTTCCCAATCCATGACAGTACTACATCATTGCATCTCTCCCATTGATTTGCCAATTCACCTTTGAATGAGCCTTTTACACAGGTTCCTTCTATGAAACCTAATTTGTTTTTCACCAACAGTGCCGTTCGCATAGCTCAACTCCACAAGCCATAATTTTTCGGACCTATGAGTTTTATGTCGATTAGCGCTACGCCAGGCATGTCCGATTCTCTCAAGTACAAAGGATGATTGTGATCAATTTGAGAAACTTCAATCTCCGATTCTGCCATGGGAGAAGCTTCAACAATGGCTTCCTACTGAAATTTTGAAGAATTTTGTCCTAAATCTAGATCGATTACTCTGATACCATGATAGAATCCGAGATCTAACATCATGAACTCGAATTCATATGCATGCAAATAAAGGATTGAAGGATTAGATCGTGTAGTAAAGAGAGAAAGTAAAGATAAGGAAGAGGAGAGCAAAGCTCTGTATTGTGTGTTAAACTGAAAATTGTACAGTGTCTCTAACTAATATAACCATCTTCATAGTGGTTAGTGGAGACTCTTTGTGAAAGTACACAAATACCCTTGCTTCCTATTATTTTTTACTCTACATTGAATTAGCCTTCTCGTAATACAATCTTATTTTAAAACTACAGTTAAATACTCTTGAAAATTGAATAAGCACTCTAAATTGAATATGATTATTGTTTGTCTTGTTTTCTTGTATTTTTGTGATTTCTCTATTTCAAATGAGCCTAATTGTTTGCAACTTCTTTTCTAGGCCGTACAAAAGATCTCAAATGCATAATAATATTCAAAAACTAAGCTACAAATGATAATTGTCTATAATTGTTAAGCATGGAAGGAGCTGTTTAAAAAGGCAGCTCGGTGCACTAAGCTCCCACCATGCGTGAGATCCGGAGAAGGCCCGGACCATAAGAGGTCTATTGTACGTAACTTTACCCTGTATTTCTGCAAGAGATTATTTTTACGGCTCGAACCTATGACCTCCTTGTAGGAGCTGTTAGTATTAAAGTAATAATGCAGATCTTTAATTCTTCTTCTAAGTACTCTCAATTCTCATTAAATCCAATAATAATATAAGGATATGGACCTACATGGATATGCCAACAACCAATTATATTCTATTTTTCACTTGCAAGAGTGACACGAACTGTAGCTAATCTATAACATTTAAAATCAATCTTATAAGTATTATAACTATATAGTGGTAATAATTGATTTTAACTTTGCACTACCCCTTCATATATTGTGTCGAAGATTTATTGGCTGATCTGTCTGAACCATTGAGTTGGTCTTTAGTGATAGTAGAATTGACATTCGATGGTAACTATATATAAATACTTGAAAGATTCTTTATGCTAATAGTCGGCATAATTTATTGTTTATTTTTAGTCGATATATAAATATTAATTATATATACATAGTTATATGCCTATCTTACATGGATCACACAAATATTATATTTTCGTTTTTATTTTTAGTTTAGGCGGTTAGGTGTACGCCTATTCAGATTAAATTTTAAAATTCTCCTAGATATTGGAGTTGCATTTATCTTTAATCGCTTGAATTTTGAATTTTATAACTAAATATTGAATTTTATAACTGAATATTTAACCAAAAAATAATGTATTACTTTCATATTGAAATAATGAACCTTGTTCATGTAGCTATCTGCATTTTGACAGGTCAATTTGTTTGTATATAATTAAGAAGAGGTGTTAACAGGCTAAGCCAAGCTTGTTTTTGGAGTATTTGTTTGCGATAATACCTCATGGCATGCAATATAGCATGGATCGACTACGTATGGGGAAAAAAACTGCAAAAGAAAAACTTGTCTTTTAATTTTTGTAAAGGAATGAAGACTCGTATCCCCGCTCCCAATTTGTTTGAAATTGAGCGCAGCTATTATTGTATTTGAGGTGTCTGGGCTAACTTGTGCGGATCGAGGAAAAGAAGGGCTCGGAAATGAGAGAAGCAAGGAAGTCATTCTCTTTCAAATATACAACATGGATCGCAACTCAACTAATGTTACCTGATATTTGTTACCTTCCACTAACACATAATTTATTCGGATAATAGCATATTTCTTTTGTCTCCTCTTGGGTTGTTAATTGTTATATTCACCAATCACACACCTAATACTACATCTTTTTAAGGATTAAGGGACCTTGAAATTGACATTAAAATCTAAATCTGTCTGTTTATTGGCCCAACTGGCCCCTCCACCTACATGAGTTTCTCTATCAAGAGATTCAATTGTTTTATATCTATACAAAAGTTGTCTTTACCTATTTATACAGTGTATTTCTTCGATGAATGAGAAACAACTGACCACTTAAATATATTGTGTTCAAGCACTAGAGAAACTTAAAATGAGACAGAGTATAGTGCATCATATAAATTTTTTTTAAAAAGTTATCTCCGTGAGATATATAGTTCGCGAATTTGAGTCGTAGAAGCAACCATTAATGCTTGCATTAAGGTAGACTGTCTGCAACACACCATTGAGATGCGATCTTTCTCCGAACACAATATAAATACGAGATACTTTGTGTACCAAACTGTCCTATACAAGCTAAAAGCCAACGGATTATGACAAATACTGTGAATAAGAAGCACTTCAATAATTAAAATTAGAGGAGAACTCAAAACATAAAAATCACTCAGGTTTTCAATAATTGATATGCAATCTCGAGCTCAATATGCAGTTTTTTTTAATTGATACTTCATTCGGTCCATAATAAGTGACTTTTTGCCTCTCTTTTTTTTGTGATCCAAAATAAGTAATTTTTTCAGATTTCAAGAATGAATTAATTATTTTTTTCCTACATCGCCCTTGGAGTATTGAATTATGTGTTAGGAGTATTTATGTGAAGAGATAGTAAAGATTAATATGGTCAATTTCATTGGTAATTAATATTAAAAGATTAATATTTTAATATTTATGAAAATAACAAAAAAATTATTTATTTTAGACCAGAGAAAATGCGAAATACTAGTGCCACATATATATACATACAACAATTATAGTTGTTGGAATAATTGAAGTAGCCTCTCACATCAATCATAGTAGCAAAGTATAGCCGCTTATATACTTGAGGACCAAACACTTCTGAGGAATATAAAATTTCACTGAGACCTACTAGGTAGAATTCATACAGAAGACAAAAAAACAGCGACTTGGGAGAGCCGCCGATGGCGCGGCTCCGACTACCGTCCATGAACGATTCATACTAGATCCAACCGACTGCCCATTCTGCCTTCTCTACATTCTTGATAGCTTCTTTTTGTCTTAGTAGAGTCATTTAGGGGTACGTTTCGATCATCTTCTCTATTACTTAAAAAAAGCGAGCTATCAATTCAGGTACAAGATACTATTACTATAGCCTGGACAATTAGATATCCAATCCGTAATTGCAACGACTCAATTAGAAGATAATATAACACAATAAAAGGGTCATTAGATAGTAGCTTGCGCGAAGGAAGACGCTAATCAATCACAATTGAGAGAGGAAGGAGATGCGAATGAGAAATTTTCGAGTTTTCAAGCAAACAAGTTTTATGGTGATTTTTCAGAAAGTATATCTATATTTTTTATCGAAAATATTAGGATGAGTTAGTTGAACCTTTTTAAATATAGCTACATCCGCGTTAATTGCAACGGGATACCATGATGTTATAGCTTAAATTTTATTAAAATATAGAAAAGGAAAAAAGAATAAATAAAGAAATAAGATTCTACTGTATGTATTTTAATGATTGGCCCCAAATTATTAGACCTTTGGAAGAGCCAATGGTTATGATATGCTTTCAATAATTTAATTCGACTCGTGATTATTGACTGTCCAAAAAGCTAAAACGTGCATAACTTTGAAAAAAATAATTTGGAGTATGAATATATACGCCAAAACTTTTGCTATTTCTTTAATTGCAACTATTTATTTATCTATTTATTTATTTATTTATTTTAGGTGCAAATTGTATAAGATGTAAGCCGTCATCAAAGTTTAATTCCTACCAGCTACAGATATTAGTGCATGAGGCGGCTGACATGTTACTTGCTCCTTTAATTTTAATACTGTTTTGACGATATTTGTGAAAGAAAATCACCAATTAATGAAGGAACTATTTGTTAGGACCAAAATAATCAGGTGTCATGCGAAAGCTAGTAAAACAAATTTTGTATGACGATAAATCAGACAATAAAAGAGAAATATACCAAAAGAGACACAAACATTTAATATGGTTCGGCCAATTAATCTACGTCCACGGCAGAGATGAGCAATCCACTATATAAAAGAAAGTACAAAAATATCGAGAGAACAACCTCACGAAAAGGCAAACACAAGTAACACACTAACACTTGTCCTGTAAAGTTCTCCGCCTAAACACAACTCTCAAACCCCATATGATTACATTGTGGATGCTACTGAATGAGAAGGAAGGATCATCGATTTATAGAAGTCCAAATATTTTCCTACAAGAAAAAGGACTAGCCAAACGTAGAAGAATTATAATTTCCTACAACAAAAGGAAAACCCAATTATGGTAAATATATTGTCCTTTCCTTCAAGAAATAGGCAAATCAAATGTGGTAAGAAAACTAGGACAACGCCTAACAATTCTCCCCATTGTATGGGTCGAAATCTGACCATGTGAGAAAGGCATCAGAAGGGATCGGCAAGAAGGTGATTAAGCCGTGATGATGGATGCAAGACACCGTAACGACGAGCATCTCGGCCACCGCCGAGGTCGAACCATCAGAAAGACTCTATGGCGAGGCCCACGCCAAGGCGTCTGGGGAGGCCGACCTAAAGTATAGACAACGGAATAAAGCATCCTGGCTAAGGACCGCTGGGTCAGGGGGAACATCTAGTATATATACAGGATAAGTGACTGATAGTAGGGGGCTTTTTTCTTTTCTTCTTCTTTAAGAACCTTCTCTGAAGGGAAACCATGGGAACCCAAGAGAAGGTTCAAAACATTGTTTCAAACCTTTGTAATCTTCATCATGAAGTCAATAAAGATATAATTTGTAGCTACCAACGAGACACTTTCTCGTTCTTCTTTATAGCGTTTGTAGAATAACAACCTTAAGAATGTAAGTCCATTATCTTCACTTGGCATCTTTTATATCCTCGACGGGTTCATAAATCTAACCTTTCCCGATTTTTCCTGCTTAATGTTCTTCGATCTAGAGTTAATTATTTTTGTTTAGGATTTACCCCCTATCCTTTTATTAATTCGTTTTAAGAAAAAGATTAACACTTTTTTAGAAAGACAATTTGGCGCCGTCTGTTGGGATTTTCTAGCCAAAGTCTTAGTTCCCTCTAGGTCCGCCAAATCAAGGATAAATTACGCGAAACCGAAGCTACGCCGGGATTATACGCAACGCCTACGTTGCGCCACGGCAGCAACTCTGGTGCATTGCAAGTGTGAGCCACCGTAGTGGAGCTGTGACTATTGCACATCAAGCGCACCCGTAATCTCACTTCCAGGTTAGCACCCCGCACATAGCACCTTCACCTCTTACTATATGGGACGATGCTTGTTGTATAACTTACTGTCAAAATGCTCTTCGTCTCTGCGTTCGTGATATAACTTATGTTACTGTTACCTTGGCGCGTCCGGGACTGAAACAAATCGGGACTCGACTCGAGGTCCTAACGAGAGGAGCAAACCGTACGCCCACGGGACGCTCAAGCCCAAATAATGACGAGGCTGGATGTGAAGCCAATATCAGGTCTAAAGAGTGCAACCGGCAAAGGAAACGTGAACAATGTCCCTCATTCATCAGCTAACCATCCAACCAAGCTAACGAATGATTCCTTATACTTCTAACTCGCTATCCCCTTTTACAAAAAAAAAGTGAAAGAAAGAGCAGGGACGCCCACCCCCGAGTACGCGAGCCAAGGCCAACCGATATACCGGCTATAAATTCCTCCCTACAACAGCGGGTAAACCCGAAAAAACCCCCCACACCATACCGTAGTGCAAATAATAGACAAACGACTCAGTACGAACCAGCTTCATTAAGAAACAATCTCCATAAGCAGGGGACTGTGCAGCAAGCTCAAAACTCCCCAACACAAGCAGGACGGGGGTACCAAAAGCTCGCCCATGTGCTCGCTCTGGCGATGCAACACCAACTCACCTGACCATACACATCAAATCACATATGAACCTCTAAGCAGCAAATTCATCGCCCGCCCCGTCGACGACCTCTCCAGGCCGAGCGATGAAAGGGATATGTAGACTGGGACTCACCCTGATGCGTGCATAAACTGCAACGCATGAAACTCTCCAATAAAAAGCATAGCATCACGTGATATTCTTACACCACTCCACGAATCGCCAAAGAAAAAACTCGACGTCGCTTGAGTCGCCAAAGTAAAACTCGACCTCGCTCGAGTCGCCAAAATGAAATTCGATCTCGCCCGAATTAAGAAAAAACTCAACCTCACTCGAGGTTCCAAAGTAAAACTCGACCTCGAGTTTCCAAAATGAAATTCAATCTCTCCTGAATAAAGAAAAAACTCGACCTCGCTCGAGTCGCCAAAGTAAAACTCGACCTCACTCGAGTCTCGAAAGTAAAACTCGACCTCGCTCGAATTACTTTACATTTCAACCTCGCTCGAATTACTTTACATTCAATATCGCTCGAATTACTTTACATTCAACCTCGCTCGAATTACTTTACATTCGACCTCGCTCGAATTCCTTTACATTCGACCTCGCTCGAATAAAGTGAGGGTTGATCCCACCAAATCCCCAAGTGAGACAGGGACTCAGCACGAAAAAGTCTGAAGTTCTTTCTAAAAACAAAGTAGAGAAGAGGCAGGGACGTATAACCAAAAGTAAAATCTTATTCAAAATTTACATACGCACAACGTATTACAAGAGGCCAAAATAGGCCCCCCAAAAAAAAGAGAAGAAGAAGAAACCAAAGTACCAAAAGACTACAAAACTTCACTATGTCGCGTCTCCGCCATCATCTCCGCCAGCACCACTATCATCAGAAGAAAACCCGTCTTCAACCTCAGCACCCCTATCGGCCTCCGGTGTCGTGGGACCATAACTACAGTGACATTCCCCACCGCCCAAAAATCCTTATATACATCTCGTTGGGCCTCAGCATGGACCCACATCTCATACAAGTGGCGGGGGACAACAACAGAGGCGGATTCTAGGGAGGCCTGAGCCAACAACTGTGACTTCTCGGCTTAAGAGCTTCCACCTTTTCACCTAGGCTCGAGGCATCCCGCTCAAGCTCGCTGATCTTCTCTTTGAGACTTGACTCCCTCATCGTGGTCGTCTCCCTCTCAGCCTCTCGCTCAGATCTGAGGACGCGCACAGTGTCTTCCAGCACCGCCTCCCTCTCCACGGCTGCCACCCGGGCCCCATCGACCCTCTTTAACTCATGCATCTTCCTCGTCGGTCACCTTTTCGGTCTACTCCGAACTTAGACTAGTAACTCTAGTGGCATTTTGCTCGAGCTCGGCTCGCAAGGATGACACCTATGCCTGAAGGTCCTCGCACTCCGCCGCGACACCCTTGCCCACCTCGTGCTCCTTGTCTTTAACCCTAGACAGCCCCTCGAGCTCACTACTTCTATAGATAGACCGCACTAAGTACTCGTCCTTCTTCTCCAACTCCTCTTTAAGCTGCATGGGCATCTCTCGGCACCTGTTGCGATACCGGCAGTATTTCGTGGCCATCTTCAAAATGACTTCGGCACGCGTCTCGGTCCGACGAGAACTCTCAGCCTCCAACATGTAAGTCTAAAGAAAAAAAGAGAGGAAGAATCAGCGAAAATGAAAGACACAAATCAAAGAAAGTAAAGACAGGAAACACACCCTCAAGTCCATCCCGAACACACCGCGTGACAAGCCAGAGTCGCTAATATCCCGAAGAGACCTGCTTTCGGCAGCGGAGCATAGAAGGTCGAATTGCGGCACCAAATCCACCTTATCCTCCAACAGGTTAAGGTCCAACAGGATTTCGAGCACACGGGAAGGACCACCTTCGTCACATCGACCCTGGTAAAGCCTTCTTCGAACACTCTCATATCCTCAGGGTCAATGTCTGAATCGGACTCATAGTCATCCACCAACATGCCCTTCAACCTATCGCCGACCGGAGAAGAGGTGCGAGCCTGCTGAGATGTTGAGGGTCCACTCAAAATAATTGTGGTAGCTGCCGAACTCTGCTCTGATGCCACAACGTCCCTTTCCGTTCTCGAATCGGGCATCGCTTCCACTCCCAGGGCGACATCTCCCCCGGTTTCAGGCGCCACCAAGACAGGATCAACCCTCGAGGGCGCGTCAATCAAAGACGTCTTCTCTGACATTATCCTCCGCCTCTTTGATGGAGCCTCGTCGCCAACCCCACGAGAGGGTTCTCCCGCCGAACAAACCATGGAGGTCGAAAGGTACGACTTAGGAGAAACCTCAGTACGACCAGATCTAAACGCAGACTCAATCTGCGAAATAGCCCGACCCCGAGCACTTTCATTCACGGCCGCCCCAAGTACGGGCCTAGCAGAGGAAGCCGGTTGACGGAAAGCAAGAGCGGGAGCCCTCACTCTTCTCGCTCCTCTCCGACCTGTCAACAGGACACATACTCGAACAAAAATGTAAGGCAAAGGGTAAAATGACTAAGGCCAAGACGAGGCGACTTATCGGCGGAAAGTTTACGCCCAAACCTCTCATGGAAGTGTGGCCATGCGCGAATTCCCATCGTATGGGGCAGAACCGAGCTCACCCACCTGCAAATATCATTAACTTGCGCAGGGGGTAACATCTCGGCTGCAACAACACAAGAAACACAAATAATCAATCAACGAGATCACTAGATGAAAACGACCGATCAACATAGTGAAAACGGAAAAGGAAAGAAAGACCTACGAGCAAAATTCCACGGCTCAGGGAACCCGGCAGGGTTAGACACCACGTGTTCCATGTGGACGTAGAAGAAGCTCTCCTAGAAGCGGCGATCGATTTTGTCATCCATTCCGATCACCAGGCTCTTAGTACCTCGGTGACGAAGATGTAGCATGGTGCCCCTATGAAAGATGGGGACAAGGAGATGCAGCAAGTGTTGAAGGGAAACCCTACGTTCCGCTAACTCCACATACTTGATGAGCATTAAGAAGAGTTTGTATATGTACAGGGTGAGCTGAGTGGGGTACACCTCGTAGAAGTGGCAAAAGTCCGCCGCTGGAATGAGTTTGATATGCTCAGGGATTCTCCATTTGACTTTGAATGCCACGAACGCCGTGACATCCATTGTAGAAAGCATGGGTTCAGGCTCATCTTCGGCAGCGCTGTTAAAGTCAGTCCTTGCCTTCCCCGGGCGAGGCACCACCTCATCCACCGTCGGAAAACTCTCATCCTCCGCCAAACTCACTCCCTCTGCGAGGGGAGGCATGACATTTTCCGTCATCGGAGCACCAGCGACTCAGTCAGGGTTAGAAGAAGTACTGGCCATCACTTTAAGCGATTATACAGATCGTGAATGTAAGGAAAGAAGGGTAACAACCACAGGGATTGCCGGTGAAAAAAAAAAAGAAATATGAAGAACTGGGTGAAAAGAGCAAATTCTTTTAGGATCTACTTGTGAATGATTTGGGAAACACAACATTCGGATGAGAAACTCTCTTATTTATAGACACATAAATACACGGGTTCGAGAAATGAAGCACCGTCTTTTTCAAAAAATAATGGGAGAGGCACGGGAAACAATGCGGCATATGATGAACGTGTGCCATAATGACACCTGACGAACTTAATGTCATTGCAACTGACACAGTGGTCTGACGAAGCTTTCAAAACGTCACATCATCACCCTCCTAAGAGGTGCTCGCCCCTCGACCAAAACATGCAGATTTCATAAAGTTTTCGAATTGACGAGGTCCGCCCATTGTGCTCGCCCAAAGGCAACCCCAATAAGAAGAGAGACTAACTGTATAGGTCAAAATCTGACCATGTGAGAAAGTCATCAGAAGGGAACGACAAGAAGATGATTAAGCCGTGATGATGCACGCAAGACACCGTAACGACGAGCATCTCGGCCATGGACGAGGTCGAACCATCAGAAATCCTCTATGGTGAGGCCTTTGCCAAGGCGTCTGGGGAGGCCGACCTAAAGTATAGACAGCAGAATAAAGTATCCTGGCTAAGGACCGTTGGGTCAGGGGGAAACATCTAGTATATATACAGGATAAGAGAATGATAGTAGGGGGCTTTTTTCTTTTCTTCTTCTTTAAGAACTTTCTCTAAAGAGAATCTATGGGAACCCAAGAGAACATTCAAAACATTGTTTCAAACCTTTGTAATCTCCATAATGAAATCAATAAAGATATAATTTGCAGCTGTCAACGAGACACTTTCTCATTCTTCTTTATATCGTATTGTAGAATAATAACATTAAGAATGTAAGTCCATTATCTTCACTTGACATCTTTTATAATCTCGACGGGTTCATAAATCTAACCATTCCCGATTTTTCTTGCTTAATGTTCTTCGATCTAAAGTTAATTATCTTTGTTTAGGATTTATCCCCTATCTTTTTATTATTTCGTTTTAAGAAAAGGTTAACATTTTTTTGGAAAGACACCCATTAGCCTGAATTTTCTGACAAAATAAACTTGATCCACCTTCTTCATATAATCTTCAACAAGTCACATCTTCAAATCTCCGCCACAAAGTTTGTCTCAACCCGTCAAGATGTGCTTGTCTTGAACCTTGCTCTGATACCACTTGTTAGGACCGAAATAATCTGGTGTCATGCGGGAGCTAGTAAAGCAAACATTGCACGACGATAAATCAGACAATAAAAGAGAAATATACCAAAAGAGACACAAATATTCAACGTGGTTCGGCCAATTGACCTCCTCCACGGTGGAGATGAGCAATCCACTATAAAAAAAAGTACAAAAATATCGAGAGAACAATCTCACGAAAAGGCAAACACAAGTGACACACTAACACTTGTCCCGTAAAGTTCTCCCCCTAAACACGACTCTCAAACCCCATATGACTACATTGTGGATGCTACTGAATGATAAAGAAGGATCCTCAATTTATAGAAGTCCAAACATTTTCCTACAAGAAAAAGGACTAGCCAAACATGGAAGAATTATAATTTTCTCCTACAAAAAGCAAAACCCAATAATGGTAAATATATTATCCTTTCCTTCAAGAAATAGGAAAACCAAATACGGTAAGAAAATCAGGACAACCTCTAACACTATTTTCCTCCTTTGGTATTTTTATTTTATTTTTTTGGTTAAAAGAATTTTCACAATATAAGTGAAGCAAATAGTGCTGGAAAATAATTTTTTTCCCTGTTCAAGAAAACGTTTTCTTGCTTGCAAACATACCTAATTCATTTCTTATCAAAAATAGAAAAATAAAAATATAAAGCTCCTCAACGAAAACCGAGAACTAACATTTCAAAAATTCATATATTTCCACTAAATTAAGTCAAACATAAAAGATGGTCTCTTATCATATTCTTGACTTAGTACAACAACAACAATAACAACGTACCCAGTATAATTTCACGGGTGTAGACCTTATTCCTACCTAGTGACGGAGCCAGGAATTTCATTTAGGGTGTTCAAATTTGAATGAAATAAAAAAAATTCCCAAGGGTGCTCAATATATATTATATACCACTAAAATCTAATATTTAACCTATATATACAGCGTAATTTTTCGACGAAGGGTGATCAACAGGGCTATGTAACTTCGCCCCTGCCCCTACCTAGAGATAGAAAAACTGTTTTCCAATAGACTCTCGATTCAAGAACAGTGATATTCTTGACCTAGTTGTTAATGCAAAAAGGGCCAAGGAGTTCAAAAATAGAATTCTCTAATAATGCCTATAATGGCCTTTAGAGAGAAATATGAGTTTTCTCATTTAGTTTTACATGTCTCTCTTTATATTCTTTTTGCTTTGGCTATCGTTTAAAGAATATCACCACACTTTATCGTTGATATTGATCGCAGTTTCATTGAGATTCTCATCTCGACATTACCTTGCTTCATAAGGTAAAATATAAGATCTTTTTAGGTCTAGTGTATGGTTAAATATTTACCCGGCTTAAATATTTGGTGCGGATAAATTTTTACCCTAACATATACTACATTAGTAAACTTAGTTTAAAAACAAAAAATCAGAAATGCAAAAGCTAGATTAGAAACAAAAAATTTCGAGCCCAAAATTTTCTTGTGTGTCCTTAAAAAAATTTATAAATCTCGTTACTTTTACCAATGTACTTGGATTAATTTCTCACATGATAGAATAAAAAATCTATTCTTTAATAACGACAATGGAAATTATAGAACTTCAACGAATTCAAGTTGCAAAGCAGAATTACACTTGACATCTACAAGCATCAGATTTTACGGCTATCTACTTAATTTTAAATTGTATTGATCATCACTGATTAACAAACAAACAATCTTCCTTTCAATTTTAAAGAAAAAGACCTTACTAGATGAGTGATAACATTTTAACTTACTTTAATATGCCAAACACAACTATTATTTGGCTTTTTTTCACAATCAGAAGAATATTACGATAGTGATTTGAATAAATATGGGGAAAAAAAACAACATGATAAGCATCTAGTGAATAAAAAGTTTATCACCAAAGGAAACAGACATGATCTCTTAATCCCCAAAAGCAACCGCTCCTCCTAATTAAGACATCTTACCAATTGAAAAAGCAAGTTGATCGAAACTGATGGAAATTATAATTATAACATGAAAACCCTAATTGTTAATGTTAAGTGCTTTAGAAAATAACTTCTACTCCCGGTGTTTCAATTTATTTGGCATATTTTGATTAGATAGAGCTTAAGGAGAAAAGACATTCAAATTTGTAATTTAAATATAAAAAAATGTCATTCTCTCTTTAAACGAATTAATAAGAAAGTATCATATAAAATTAAATGGAAGGAGTAATATATGTCGTGCAGGGACGTACGTTAGGGTGCGACATACGAATTCTGACAATATTTAGTAATTTTTGCTTAGATCTTGTATTTGTATTGAAAAATTCATTAAATATATATAAATGTTTAATTATACGCATGAGCTACGATTTCGACGATAAATTCAGAATCTAGAAATTTAAAATCCTGATTTTGTCTGTGCTTCATCATATCGCTGTTCGTGTTGCTTTGCAATTCCATATTTTTATCTGTCACCAGCTCCATCAATGCTTCTATGGTGTGTGACAATAAGAAAAGAACACTTTAAATCATAATAAAACGTGAAACTGATTGGTTATTTAAAATATTCATGAAAAAAATACGTACCGTTGAACTTCCAATAATTATTTTATAGACTATAGTGGAAGTGGAGGTCTTATTATACAACTATAGTTCCTATTTTTTGACATTTGTTAGAAAAAAGCAGTATTCGTTCTTGCTAGAAGCATATCAGATTATGAAACAAAAAGTTGCGAGTAGATCTGATTGAAAATTCAGTCATGTGTCCTTTTATTACTAAAGAAAAATTGGGTCCCTGTTTTTTTTTTTTTTTTTTAAGAATGTTCACCTTTTAAAATGATAAATTGGCTTCGAGATAAGAATCATCGAAGTTACGTATGTAAATTAGTAAGCCTATGAATGTCTTGGCCTACATAATCAAAAATAGAACTAGAATTTTGACTTTATGAGTTCTAAATTTTATGAAAAATAACTTAGTAGGTTATGATTACTAAGTTGATTTGTACATATTTAAGTAAATTTTAAGATAAATACAACATGTTGAATCCGTAAGCGGAACTGTAACTCCGTCCCTGCATATATGTTTGATTTCATTTAGTAAGCAACGTTCATATTTACATTAAAACAAGAAAAAGAAAGATATATATATATATATATATTCAAAATAATCCAACTAATGAATGTAGTTTATATTATCATAATTTTAGTATTAACGTGTGTACAGCCAACATGATAGGGAAAGTGTGCAACTTGTCGAAAATCCGGCTTCTATTTAAGTAGCAGTAATAGTCAAGATCCCGTGAGATAGGTATTATTTTATACATTTTATTATAAATAGAATTTTATTTAGAGTGAATATTTATCTCTTAGAGAGTTTTACTTTGTGACTAAGTTATTATTTTCCTGTAAATAGAGGGGTCTTACCTTATTGTAAATCATCCCAAAATTCAATAAGAATTTCCTCTCTCTTTCTCTGCAATATTGTTCTTTTTCTTTTATTGTTTCATAATACGTTATCAGCACGAGACTCTACCGTCTCAAGAAGCTCTTTGAGAAAATTAAGGTATAATTTTTCTCCTCTTTTTAATTATGACTGACATCATGAAAAGAAAGTTCGTTGCCCTTGAAATTTCGGGCAAGAACTATATGACATGGGTATTCGATGCTGAAATCCATTTAGATGCAATGGGTCTTGGAGACGTCATTAAAGATAAAAATAAAGCATCTACCCAATATTATGCTAAGGCCTTGATTTTCTTGCGCCATCACCTTGATGAAGGGTTGAAAATAGAATATCTCACAGTCAAAGATCCACTTGTTTTGTGGAATAGCCTCAAGGAAAGATATGACAACTTAAAGTTGATCCGTCTTCTACAAGCACGATATGATTGGGCTCATTTGAGGCTCCAAGACTTTAAGTCTGTTTCTAAATATAATTCTGCAATGTTTAGAATTACTTTTAAATTGAAACTCTGTTTGGAGATACTATCACCGACTATGATATGCTTGAAAAAATGTTCACAACGTTTCATGCCTCCAATATGGTCTTGCAACAGCAATACCGAGAGAAAGGTTTCAAGAAGTACTCTGAGTTGATTTCTCTTCTCCTTGTGGCTGAACGGAATAACGACTTGCTCATGAGAAATCACGAAAATTGACCCACTGGGTCTACACCATTGCCTGAAGTGGATGAGGTGTATTCCCATTATGCTAAGCGTGGGAAAGGCCGTGGCCCTATCAATGGTCGTGGTTGTGGTCGTGGTCGTGGTCGTGGCCGTGGACAAGGAAGAAATGTTCCTGGTGTTAATCACCCCCAAAAGAAAAATAACCACCAAAAATGGAAAGGGAAAAATGAGAAGCCAAAAGCAAATAATTCAGAAACTGAATGTTATCGTTGCGGTGGAAAAGGGCATTGGGCAAATATTTATCGTGTACCAAGACATTTGGTTGAGCTTTATCAAGCATCTCTAAAGAATAAATGCCTTGAATCCAATTTTGTCTCTGACAATGATTTTGACATCATCCACTTGGATGTGGCAGACTTCGTTGAGCACCCTAATGAAAAAATAGACCATTTGATCGGTGATGGATCTGTGGTTAAAGATGATTGAGTAGTTTGATTATTATAATTATTTGTTTTGCCTATTCGTAGTAGTTAGTGAATAAATATCATGTAATCATAATTTTTTACATGAGTATAGTCATTAGTATCGAGTAGTATTGTTTATTTTATGAAATAGTTCGTTTTGATTAAATAAATTATATTTATAACACAAATCGTGTAATTATTTTTTCCTACTATTTCCATTTTTCACACGGCAACTTGAATTTTGGATGGTACCAGAAAGAAACAATTATTCCTGCCAACGTGTTAATTTTTTGTCTTTATGGAAATGATTTAGGTCAGGCAGTACCAATTTTTGGCCTTTTCCTTTTCTGTTTTTTTTAATCTCAATTTGTGTCGTCGTAATATGTGAAGAGCTCCGTTTTATTTATTGGAATTGCTAGATGAGTATGTTTATGATTTATATAAAAAAATGCAAGATTTTGCATTGTCTTTCTATAAACACAAAAATGCAAGCTTTTGCTAGATGAGTATGTTTAATTTCAATTATTTATTATATTGATATTTTCATTTAAATAACAACACAAAAATTTAGAAATGGAGGAATAAAGACTCATAAATTGCATTATATTTACTACGTAATTTTTTGTATCATAGTTAGAATTTACTCAAAATTACAATTAAAGGTCATTATTGAATCATAGACTTAACTTGTTTCTTTTCTTTTTCTCTGAAAATACTAATATTTATTTGTATATTTCTTTTGTATGTCAATAATTGGAATCAAATATGGATATCTCACAAAAACAAACTTGGATCAAAGTTCAATTGTAAAAATATTTGTTTAGTTGATTCATGTACGACACATACAATATTCAAAGAGAAGAAATATTTCTCTCATTTAAATATGTGTAAGGCAGATGTTACTACAATTTATGGTAGTAGTAGTTTTATTGAAGGCTCTGGAAGAGCTACTATAACTCTGCCTAAGGGGACAATACATATCATAGAGAATGCAATGTTCTTCTCCAAGTCCAAGAGGAACTTGTTGAGTTTTAAAGATATATGCCGAAATGGATATCATATTGAGACAATAGATGAGAATAATCTTGAATATCTCATTCATTACCAAGAATGTCTCTGGACAGAAAAGGGTTATTGAGAAGTTCCCGTCTTTATCTTGTTTCCTGTATTGGACAAGAATTAGTGCAATTGAAGCACATTCTATTGTAAACAATAAGGTTACTGATTCCAATACTTTTGTACTATGGCATGACCGATTGGGACATCCTGGATCAATTATGATGAGACTAATTATAGAAAACTCAAATGGGCATCCATTAAAGAATTTAAAGATTCTTTTAAATAATGAATTTTCTCGCACTTCTTGTTATCAAGGAAAGTTAATTATAATACCATCACCAATAAAGGTTGGAATTAAGTCCCCTGAGTTTTTAGAACGTATACAAGGGTACATTTGTGGACCTATTCACCCACCTAGTGGATCATTTAGATATTTTATGGTCTTAATAGATGCATCCTCTAGATGGTCTCACGTCTGCCTATTATCATCTCTCAACCTCGCGTTTACAAAATTAATGGCACTAATAATTCGATTACGGGCACAATTCCCCGATAATCCAATTAAATCTATTAGACTTGATAATGCTGCTGAGTTTTCATCCCAAGAATTTAATGATTATTGCTTATTGTCACGACCCAAATCCTAACCCAGGTCGCGATGGCTCCCAACACCGCAGTCAGGCAAGCCAACCATTTTTTACTAGTGAGTTTCATGTAGTTTACCAAAAATAATTTTCAACACTTGCTTAAATTAGTTTGAGACGTTAAGTAGAAATAGATAACTTAGACAACTTTATACAAAATAAACAATCATGAAGTCATAATTTATGATTTACATTCCAAAAATAAAGTTTACTAGCGTGTGTGCCAGGAACTAGTGTCTCAAATCTACAGGCATCTAATAGAATAATATCAAAAGAATAAGAAGTCTGTCCTACTGTGTGAGTAAGTATAGACAGAAATGGCAAAAGAATAGCTCCAAAGTGCTGCTGGAAGTCGCCAAGAGAAGTAGCTCACCGTGGAGTCTAGACCAGGTATATGTATCAAGGACGAACATCGGGCTGATACCCAGATGCACCCGCCTCAGGACCTGTATAATTAAGTACATAGTGTAGCA
This sequence comes from Nicotiana paniculata, assembly GCA_005239505.1. Taxonomy (NCBI): domain Eukaryota; kingdom Viridiplantae; phylum Streptophyta; class Magnoliopsida; order Solanales; family Solanaceae; genus Nicotiana; species Nicotiana paniculata. The sequence continues at coordinate 108,594 of ML368068.1, forward strand.
TGGGTACATAAACAATATGTACCCAGTAAGTATCTCGCCTAATCTCGAAGAAGTAGTGACGAGAGGTCGACGTGACACTTACTAGGGTCAGAATAATGTGTTTTAATGTAAAGCTAAGCAGGAATGGCAATCATGAATAATAATGAAGACAGGAACATCAAATATCCTTTACAATTACCTGTACGTGTAAAGTTTTCTAGCATACAAATTACCTAGTTTTCATTTCTCATGGTATTTGAAGGATACATAATCACAGAACACCCAACATCTAACAAACACATAACATGTCGTGAACGTACGACTGACACAACGCGAAAATAAATGTGCACTGCCGAAGGGTCGAACGGCTCAAACCATAGATGCATCTATTACACCGCTCGCGAATCGAACATGCGACGCAGTTGACATAATAGTAGGGCTACCCCGCTCGCGAATCATACATGCGACGCGGGTTCCCGTATATATACACATAATTAACAGGAAATCAAGAAATTCAGTAGAGAATATATTTACAGAGAAGGTTTCAATATTATAATTTTCAGAATGTAAGCTCCTAGATGTTCGCTTAATAATCCAAGGATTTTAGACGACCTAAATTAACATTTAAGATTATAGTTACGGCACATAAAGCATACTTGTGAAATCCTAAACTCCCCGACATAACATAATAGTAGCTACGCACAGACTCTCATCACTTCGTACGTGCGTAGACCCCACAAATAAAGGCATGCAATTATTTATATACACCTATAGGGACGATTCCCTCTTACGAGGTTAGAAAGGAGACTTACCTCGTGTCAACCTACTTTCCGGGTCAAGAACGCGCCCGAAACTTCAAATTCGTCGCCCAAGAACTCGAAGCTAGCCAAACATCACATTAACAAGTCAATCTATGATCAAAAGTCCTTAATTCTCCTACTTAAAGGGTCATTTCAACTCAATTTGGAAAATCCTAAAGTACGCCCCCGGGACCACGTGCTCGGATTCCGGAAATTTTCGGAGGAAGTACTTACCCTTAGTCTAAGCATCAATATTATATGGATTTTGTATGATTCCTTAACACATTTCTTGGTAATTTCCCATTATTGTCAAAAACCTAGGTTTACTCTAAACCCATGATTTTCACTAATTTAATGTGTTAATCTACCTAAGAATTCAAGTATTAAGCTAAATTTATAGTAGGAATTACTTACCTTATAGTAGCTAGGTCGAATACCTTCCTTGCATGCTCTCAAAATTGCCCAAAGATGAAGAAAAATGTTCAAAAATGGTTAAGTCCCGTGTTTAAAACGAAGTGCACTGCTTACAGGATTTTCGCACTTGCGGCTCGAGGACCGCACTTGCGGTCTCGCATCTGCGGAAAAGGGGAAGGGGGCCTGGCTTCGCACCTGCGGAGCGGAGTCCGCACCTGCGGTTCCGCTTCTGCGAAAAGAGGTCCGCGTATGTGGAAATGTGCAGCTCCCTCAGGATTTGCACCTGCGAGGTTGGGACGCAGAAGCAATCTCGCACCTGCGACTTGACCTCCGCGAGTGCGGTCGCACCAGATCTGGTGCACCAGCAGTCATTTAAGGCTGGTTTTTGCCTCGCTCGATGCCCGAATGGAATCTGGGTCCACCCGAGACCCCGTACAAATATACCAACAATTCCTAAATCATAGTACGGACTCGCTCGAGCCTTCAGAATGTCCGAAATTACGCTAAATCTAAAAATCATACCCCAAAACCTATTGGATCAAATTTAAGAACTTTAAGTTCTTGAATCCGGTTTCAAAACGCCGAACCTACCTATACTACTCGAAATGACACCAAATTTTGCAAGCAAGCCATAAATGACATAACAGAGCTATTTCCGGACTCGAAATTTTGTTTGGATCTCGATAACACAAAAACACATTCCAAATCCTAAGTTTGAACTTAAGGAAACCTTAATTCACTATTAGGCGTCGAAATGACCCCGGGTCATCCAAAACCCGTTCCGAACACACGCTCAAGTCCGAAATCAACATACCAACCCACCGGAACCCTCGAATCTCGATTCCGGGGTCGTTTACTAAAAAATGTTGACCGTAGTCAAACTTGACCTTTAAGGCCAACCTTAAGGAACTAAGTGTTCTTATACCACTCCAAACTCCTCCAAGCCTCGAACCACCTGTCTGCACAAGTCATAAATCAGTAAAAGCAACTATACGAAGTCACATTTAGAGGCACGGGGTCCTAGAACATAGAACGATTGATCGAGTCTTTACATTCTCCACCTCTTAAACAAATGTTCGTCCTCGAGCGGGTCCAGAATCATACCTGAAGTGCTGAATAAGTGTGGATATCTTCTCCACATTAACTCCTCAGACTCCCAAGTCGCCTCCTCAACTGGTTGGCCCCTCCACTGGACCTTTACGGTGGAAACCCTCTTGGACCTCAACTGGCGATCCTGCCTGTCAATAATAGCAACTGGCTCCTCCTCGTAACCCAACCTCTCATCTAGCTGAATGGTACTGAAATCTACCACGTGAGAGAAGTCGGCGTGGTACCTCCGGAGCATGGACACATGAAAAACCGGATGAACTCCTGATAAACTGGGAGGTAAAGCGAGCTCATAAGCAACCTCCCCAACCCGCCTGAACACCTCAAATGGCCCTATAAACCTCAGGATCAACTTTCCCTTCTTCCCAAACCTCATAATACCCTTCATCGGCGAGACTTTCAACAAAACCTTCTCCCCCTCCATAAATGATACATCACTCACCTTCTGATCCGTGTAACTCTTCTGTCTGGACTGTGCATTGCGAAGCCTCTCCTGAATCAACTTTACTTTCTCCAAAGCATCCTTCACCAGATCGGTACCATATAACTTATCCTCGCCAGGCTCAAACCACCCGATGGGAGAACGACATCGCCGACCATACAAAGCCTCAAATGGAGCCATGTCAATGTTGGACTGATAATTGTTATTATAAGCAAACTCGGCCAAGGGAAAGAACTGGTCCCACTGCCCTCCAAAGTCAATCACACATGCTCTGAGCATGTCCTCCAATATCTGAAATGTCTGATCCGACTGCCCGTCGGTCTGAGGGTGGAATGCTGTGCTGAGCTCTACCTGGGTGCTTAACTCACTCTGTACGGCTCTCCAGAAGTGTGAGGTGAACTGAGGACCTCGATCTGATATAATGAACACAGGCACACCGTGCAACCGAACTATCTACCGAATGTAGATTTGGGCCAACCTCTCTGAAGTATAAGTAGTAGCTACTGGAATGAAATATGCTTACTTGGTCAACCTGTCCACAATAACCCAAATCGCATCCACCTTCCGCAAAGTCCGAGGCAATCCAACTACGAAGTCCATAGTGATGCGCTCCCATTTCCACTCAGGTATAGGCATTTGCTGAAATAGGCCTCCTGGCCTCTGGTTCTCATACTTAACCTGCTGGCAATTTAAACACCTAGCTACATACTCCACTATGTCTTTCTTCATCCGTCTCCACCAGAAATGTTGCCTCAAGTCACGATACATCTTCGTAGCAGGATGAATAGAATACCGTGAACTATGAGCCTCCTCTAGAATCCTCTCCCTCAGGCCATCAACATTGGGGACACATAAGCGACCCTGAAGTCTCAGAACACCATCCTCGCCAATAGAAACCTCCTTGACACCACCCTGTACCACTGTCTCCCGGAGAGCCACCAAGTGCGAATCATCATACTGCCAAGTCTTGATCTCCCCCAATAATAAAGACTGAGCCACCACACGTGCGAGAACTCGGCTGGGTTCTGAAAGGTCCAACCTCACCAGGCGATTAGCCAAGGACTGAATGTCCAAAGCTAGAGGTCTCTCCTCTACTGAAATGAAAGCCAAACTACCCATACTCTCTGCCTTCCTGCTTAAGACATCTGCAACCACGTTCGCCTTGCCCGGATGATAAATAATGGTGATGTCATAATCCTTCAGCAACTCAAGCCACCTACGCTTCCTGAAATTAAGATCCCTCTACTTGAACAAGTGCTGCAAGCTGCGGTGATCTGTATAAACCTCACAAGGCACCCCATACAAGTAGTGCCTCTAAATCTTAAGAGCATGAACAATCGCCGCCAACTCCAGACCGTGCACAGGGTAATTCTTCTCATGAACCTTCAGCTATCGTGAAGCATATGCAATAACTCGCCCCTCATGCATCAACACACAACCCAAACCAACGCGTGAAGCATTGCAATAAACTGTATACATCCCTGAGCTGGAAGGCAACACAAGAATGGTGTTGAGGTCAATATTGTCTTGAGCTTCTGAAAGCTCGCCTCACACTCATCGGACCATCGGAAAGGGGCATTCTTCTGAGTCAATTTAGTCAGAGGAGCTGCAATGGATGAAAAGCCCTCCACAAATCAGCGATAATAACCCGCTAGACCCAAGAAACTCATGATCTCTGTAGCTGAAGTAGAGCGTAGCCAACTCTGAACTGCCTCAATCTTCTTAAGATCAACCTTGATACCTTCTATGGATACCACATGCCCCAAGAATGCCACATAATCCAACCAAAACTCGCACTTGGAGAACTTAGCATACAACTTCTGTTCTCGCAAAGTCTGGAGCACAACCCTCAAATGCTGCTCGTGCTCCCCCAAGCTACGCGAGTAAATCAAAATGTCATCAATGAAGATGATGACAAAAGAATCAATATAAGGCCTGAACACCCTGTTCATCAAGTCCATAAATATTGTTGGGACATTAGTCAAGCCAAAGGACATCACCAGGAACTGATGGTACAAAAGGACGTCTTCAGAATATCCGAGTCCCGAATTTTCAACTGATGGTACCCCGATCTCAGGTCAATCTTAGAAAACACACGAGCACCCTGCAAATGGTCAAAAAAATCATCGATACGCGACAACGGGTACTTGTTCTTGATGGTGACCTTGTTCAACTGGCAATAGTCAATACACATCCGCATAGTCCCATCCTTCTTCTTCACAAATAACACTAGAGCACCCCAAGGTGATACGCTCAGTCTGATAAACCCCTTAGCCAATAACTCCTCAAGTTGTTCTTTCAATTCCTTCAATTCCTTTGGATCCATACGATATGGGGGAATAGATATAGGTTGGGTTGCTGGAGCTAAGTTAATGCAGAAATCAATGTCACGATCCGGTGGCATGCCTGGAAGGTCTGAAGGGAATACATCAGCAAACTCTCGAACTACAAGCACTGAGTCAATTGTCGGGGACTCGGTGGTGGTGTCCCGCACATAAGCAAGATAAGCCAAACAACCCTTCTCGACCATACGTCGAGCTTTCAGGAAAGAAATAACCCGACTAGCCGCACTAACTAAGGAACCTCTCCACTCCAATCTCGGCAACTCGGGCGTGGTTAGAGTAATAGTCTTGGCATGGCAATCTAGAATGCCATGATAGGGAGACAGCCAATCCATGCCCAGGATGACCTCAAAATCAACCATATCAAGCAACAGGAGGTCCGCTCTGGACTCGAACCCACAGAATGTAACCACACATAAATCTGGTCCACAACCACAGAATCACCCATAGGAGTGGACACATAAACAACAGTGCCCAAGGACTCACGAGGAACATCCAGGGAATGAGCAAATAAGCTGATACATATGAATAAGTGGACCCTGGATCAAATAATACCGATGCATCTCTACCGCAAACTGAAATAATACATGTGATCACGGCATTTAAGGCCACTGCATATGATCTGGACGGAATAACATAGAATCTAGTTGGAGCACCGGACGACTAGCCTCCACCGGAATGAACAGGAGTTGGATGGGCTCCCCCTGCCTGGCCTCCACCTCTAGGACGACCTCTACCAACCTGTCCTCCACCTCTGGGTGGCCGAACTGCCGGTGCTGAAATAATAGGCTGATGACTTTGCTGCACGACCTTGCCCCCAAGCCTGGGACAAGTCCTCTTAATATGGCCTGGATTCCCACACTCATAACAACCTCTCGGCACCATAGCATGCTGCCCTGAAGGACCCTGTATAGTTGGAAGACGGTATGAACTCTCTGGCATAACACTGAAATAAGGACTGGAAAACCCCTGATGACCAGAATACCCGCCGGAAGAACCCTGAATGGCTGGTGGACGGTAAGAACTCTCCGGCATGACACTGAAATAAGGCCTCGTCTGAGAACCTCGAGGAGGTGGTGGGGGTGCTGAATATGGGGGCCTACTAGGCTAGCCCCTACCAAAATGACCTCTACCCCTGGCCTGAGCACCCCTGAAATCTCCAGAAAATCTAGCTCGCTTATCCTGCTGCCCCTACTCTCTGCTCCTCGACCGATAACTGAGTGAACTGCTCCCAAATGAGGGAGGAGAATCTGCCGGTCTGCCAAGAATGTAGGACTGCCACCATCTGCGGGCCCTGCCCTCTAGCTGAAAAGTAGTGAAGTCAACTCCCTGGGAATCCAGTATCCTCATGTTGTGCAGTCTGGCCCTGCACCTATCAATAAAGTCCTGGTCATCCTCATGATTCTCACCTCCAAAGACAGGAGGGTGCAGTCTGGTCCACCTGTCTAATAACTTCTGCGGATCGTCGTTCGCAGTTGGTCTGGGCTCAGGTGTTGCTGCTGCTACTGGATGAACTCCGCCCACGGGTAGTGTACCCGGGGTCTGATATACTGCTGCTGCATGACTGGCGTCCTGTGCAGTAGGGGTATGTGCTCCCCTTCCCGCCTGAGATGTTGTCGGATCTGCTGGAAATAAACCATCCTGAGTCATGGTGTCCAAGAACCGCATCATACGGCCCATGACCTCTTGAAATCCTGGCGTTGTCATAAAGTCCAAAGGGGCAGGATCTGTTGCGGGCACCTCGCCCTGCTCCTCAGTGATGGGATCCTCCGCTGGATCTGCTGGGGGTGAAACTGGTACAGTCTTGGGACATCCTCGTCCCCTACCTCGGGTCGGTGCCCTCCCCCGGCCTCTGTCATGGCCTCTGATGATGAGGGTAGCAGCCCCTCCCGGGTCCGGAATGTCGGTTACGCGCGTCCTCACCATCTATGAGAGAATATAATAGTGAGATTTAGTATACCATCAATTGCACGATAGAAGATGAATAAAGAGAGATTTCCTAACACCCTATAGCCTCCCAAAGATAAATACAGATGTCTCTGTACCGATCCGCAACACTCTAATGGGTTTCCCTGTAACTCGTGAGACCTACGTGAATCTAGAGCTCTGATACCATGTTGTCACGACCCAAATTCTAACACAGGTCGCGATAGCGCCCAACACCGCAGTCAGGCAAGCCAACCATTTTCTACTAGTGAGTTTCATGTAGTTTACCAAAAACATTTTTCAACACTTGCTTAACTTAGTTTTGAGACATTAAGTAGAAACAGATAACTTAGACAACTTTATACAAAATAAATAATCATGAAGTCATAAATTACGATTTATATTCCAAAAATAAAGTCTACTAGCGTGTGTGCCAGGAACTAGTGTCACAAGTCTACAGACATCTAATAAAATAATATCAAAATAATAAGAAGTTTGTCCTACTGTCTGAGTAAGTATAGACAAAAATGGCAAAAGAATAGCTCCAAAGTGCTGCTGGAAGTCGCCAAGAGAAGCAGCTAACCGTGGAGTCTAGACCAGGTATATGTATCAAGGACGAACACCGGGCTGATACCCAGATGCACCCGCCTCAGGACCTGTACAATTAAGTACAGAGTGTAGCATGGGTACATAAACAATATGTACCCAGTAAGTATCTCGCCTAATCTCGAAGAAGTAGTGATGAGAGGTCGACGTGACACTTACTAGGGTCAGAATAATGTGTTTTAAATGTAAAGCTAAGCAGGAATGACAATCATGAATAATAATGAAGACATGAACATCAAATATCCTTTACAATTACTTGTACGTGTCAAGTTTTCTAGCATACAAATTACCTAGTTTTCATTTCTCATGGTATTTGACAGATACATAATCACAAAACACCCAACATCTAACAAACACATAACATGTCGTGAACGTACAGCTGACACAACGCGAAAATAAATGTGCACTGTCGAAGGGTCAAACGGATCGAACCATAGATGCATTTATTACACCGCTCGCGAATCGAACATACGACGCGGTTGACATAATAGTAGGGCTACCCCTCTCGCGAATCATACATGCGATGCGGGTTCCCGTATATATACACATAATTAACATAAAATCAAGAAATTCAGTAGAGAATATATTTACAGAGAAGGTTTCAATATTATAATTTTCAGAATATAACCTCCTAGATGTCCGCTTAATAATCCAAGGATTTTAGGAAACCTAAATTAACATTTAAGATTATAGTTATGGCAACATAAAGCATGATTGTGAAATCCTAAACTCCCCGACATAACATAATAGTAGCTACGCACGGACTCTCGTCACTTCGTGCGTGCGTAGCCCCCACAAATAAAGACATGCAATTATTTATATTCACCTATAGGGACAATTCCCTCTTACGAGGTTAGAAAGGAGACTTACCTCGTGTCAAGCCTACTTTCTGGGTCAAGAACGCGACCGAAACTCCAAATTCGCCGCCCAAGAACTCGAAGCTAGCCAAACATCACATTAACAAGTCAATCTATGATCAAAAGTCCCTAATTCTCCTACTTAAAGGGTCATTTCAACCCAATTTGTAAAATCCTAAAGTACACCTCGAGGCCCACGTGATCGGATTTTGGAAATTTTTGGAGGAAGTACTTACCCATAACCTAAGGATCAATATTATATGGTTTTTGTATGATTGCTTAACACATTTCTTGGTAATTTCTCATTTTTGTCAAAAACTTAGATTTTACTCTAAACCCATAATTTCCACTAATTTAATGTGTTAATCTACCTAAGAATTCAAGTATTAAGCTAAATTTATAGTATGAATTACTTACCTTACAGTAGCTAGGTCAAAATTGCCCAAAGATGAAGAAAAGTTTTCAAAAATGGTTAAGTCCCATGTTTAAAACGAAGTGCACTGCCTACAGGCTTTTTGCACCTCTGGCTCGAAGACGGGCATGGAACCCAATTGTGGTTAAATTTGACAAATAGAACGAAAATAAGTCAAAAAAGAGAGTATACACACTATGTGGCGCTATACATACGGTAACTGTGCCGTTAATGTATAGCGCCACATAGTGTGGCATTATATACTTTTTTCTGACAGACGGGTATAACGCCATTATACCTGGCGCTATACACTAAAAGCAGTACTAGGCTGCTTGGCCCACTGGTTGAAATGTAGATGTGAAGTGGGTATTGTCCTTGAGGTACAAGGTTCAAACCCTTACACCAACATGTTTATATTTTCCTATTTCTTTTTCATTTTTTGTTTCCTTTCATTATTTGGTTTAGGTGTTTAGATATAAATACTTTAATAGAGAAGCCATTTATTATTTCTTTAAAAAATAACCAATACTTTTAGTAGTTGTTATTTTGTGCTATACGTAAAACAAAATTAATTTTTTTCTTTTATTTTCAAATTAGAATTATAATTTTTATTTTCAAATTAGAATTTTAGAATTATAAGTTTTATTTTATACCAAAATTCTTCTCTGCTGTCAAAAAGCTCTCTACTGAACTTTATGCTAAGAATGTTCACTTTTTCATGGAAGTTCAGGTTATTTTTTCTTTCTACAGGTTTATAGCAATGTTTAATTATTGGAAAAAACATTTTGTTAATTAGTTTTTGTTTGGCTATAAGTATGAAGATGTTTGAATTGTAATAATTTTGAGAAAGGTTAACACTGCTTAAGTAGAGCGACAATATCAAACATGCCCATTTTAATAAAAGAAAATATTTATTTTTAAGATTTCAACTTTAATAAAGTGGATTATATTTTAATAGGTCAAACAAACATCCTCACTTTTCCAAATTTACCATTTCTTATTTTCTTGAGTTTTATATACGTGAGGATTTATAATCTAACTAATTTATAGATATAAAAATAAAATTTAATTTTATGTTACAATTTTTAGAATTATAAGTTTTATTTTATACAAAAATTCTAATTTGAAAATAAACTTATAATTCTAATTTGAAATAAACGAAAAAAAATAATTTTGTTTTACGTATAACACAAAACAACAACTATTAAAAGTATTGGTTATCTTTTAAAGAAATAATAAATGGCTTCTCTATTAAAGTATTTATATCTAAACACTTAAACCAAATAATGAAAAGAAACAAAAAATGAAAAAGAAATAGAAAAATATAAAAATGTTGGTGTAGAGGTTTGAACCTTATACCTCAAGGAAGGACAAAACCCACTTCACATCTACCTTTCAACCAATGGGCCGGGCAACCTTGTACTACTTTTAGTATATAGCGCCGGGTATAATGGCGTTATACCCGTCTGTCAGAAAAAAAGTATATAACGCCACACTATGTGGCGTTATACATTAACGACACAGTTACCGTTAATGTATAGCGCCGCATAGTGTGGCGTTATACATATTTCGGTACTCTTTTTGTTTGACTTATTTTCGTTCTATTTGTCAAATTTAACCACAGTTGGGTTCCATGCCCGCTCGAAGACCGCACCTACAGTCTCGCATCTGCAAGAAAAATCTCGCATCTGCGGAGAAGGGGAAAGGGGCCTGGCTTCGCACCTGCGGAGCGGAATTCGCACCTGCGGCTCCGCTTCTGCGGAAAGGGGTCCGCATCTGCGAAAATGTGTACTCCCTTAGTAGTCGCACCTGCAAGGTTGGGACCGCAAAAGCGGTCTCGCACCTGCGACTTGACCTCCGCGGGTGCGGTCGCACCAGATTTGGTGCACCAGCAGTCATTTAAGGCTAGTTTTTGCCTCGCTCGATGCCCGAATAGAATCTGGGCCCACCCGAGACCCCATCTAAATAACCAACAAGTCCTAAATTATAGTACATACTCGCTCGAGCCTTCGGAATGTCCGGAACTACGCTAAATCTAAAAATCATACTCCAAAACCTATTGGATCAAACTTAAGAACTTTAAGTTTTCGAATTCGCTTTCAATACGACGAACCTACCTATACTACTAGGAATGACACCAAATTTTGCAAGCAAGTCATAAATGACATAACGGATCTATTCCCGGTCTTGAAATTTTGTTTGGATTCAGATAACACAAAAACACGTTCCAAACCCCAAGTTTGAACTTAAGGAAACCTTAAGTCACTATTAGGCGCCGAAACGCCCCCGGGTGATCCAAAACGCGTTCTGAACACACGCCCAAGTTCGAAATCAATATACGAACCCACCGGAACCCTCGAATCTCGATTCCGGGGTCGTTTACTAAAAATGTTGACCGTAGTCAAACTTGGCCTTTAAGGCCAACCTTAAGGACCTAAGTGTTCTTATATCACTCCAAATTCCTCCAAACCTCGAACCACCCCTCCCCGCAAGTCATAAATCAGTAAAAGCAACTACAAGAAGTCTCATTTAGGGGCACGGGGGTCCTAGAACACAAAATGACCGGTCGGGTCGTTACATTCTCCACCTCTTAAACAAACGTTCGTCCTCGAATGGGTCTAGAATCATACCTAGAGTGTTGAATAAGTGTGGATATCTGCTCCGCATTAACTCCTCAGACTCCCAAGTCGCCTCCTCGACTGGTTAGCCCCTCCACTGAACCTTTATGGCGGAAACCCTCTTGGACCTCAACTGGCGATCCTTCCTGTCAATGATAGCAACTGGCTCCTCCTCGTAACCCAATCTCTCATCCAGCTGAATGGTATTGAAATCTACCACGTGAGAGAAGTCGGCGTGGTACCTCCGGAGCATGGATACATGAAAAACTGGATGAAATCCTGATAAACGGGGAGGTAAAGCGAGATCATAAGCAACCTCCCCAACCCGCCTCAACACCTCAAATGGGCCTATAAACCTCGGGCTCAGCTTGCCCTTCTTCCCAAACCTCACAATACCATTCATCGGCGAGACTTTCAACAAAACCTTATTTTTCACGACAGATAAGAATTTTTCACGACCCAAATCCAATAAAGGTCGTGATGGCGCCGGATTCCGTTGTCGGGCAAACCAACACAAAGGAGTTAACTAAATCTTTATTTTATTAATCTTGAACTCACTCCTTTTCACTACATTAAATGATAATTAACGAACTTCCACTAAGTAAACAATAATATATTTAACAAATTTAAATAATGAATAAATCCCCTAGTCATCCCAGAACCCGGTGTCGCAAGTGCATGAGCAAATATCTAGGAAATTTACATGTAATACAATATTTGTCCGGAATACAAACTGGACAAAAGGGGAAAAAATACAATACATCCGAGGGAGACTCTGTTGGCTATGGCTCGTCTCGAGAGAAACAGCTCTGCTAAGTCTCCATGTCAGCTACACCACTACGTCAAGAGGGGCCACTAGATATACATGTACCTGTGCAACAAAAATGCACAACAAGTGTAGTATGAGTACGAAAACAACGTGTACTCAGTAAGTATCCCGCGTAACCTCGAAGAGGTAGTGACGAGAGGTCGAATTTGACACTTGCTAGAGGTCATTTTAATGTAAACAAGGGTGACGCTAAGCATGAATGTCATAATTAATTAACAAATAGTGACAGGAAGGAACAACTTCTTCCATAATTACAAATTTTAATCTCCGTCATTTCAGTTGACAACTTATAATTCAAGGACAATAAACAGTTTAAATCACAGAAAGTACTCAGCAAATATCATGTGCAAGTAATACCGAGGGTCGAACGGCCCGAACCAACATAAATGTAAATTGTGCACTGCCGAAGGGTCGAACAGAGCAAACCATAGATGCATCTATTAACCTGCCGTGGAGTACGGCCCGCTCCCACGAGAGTAGTGGAAGAAATCACCCACCTTGCGGAATATAAATTGCAAAGCATTCACACATAAGAATACACACAATCCACCCCGACTATATCGAGAAAACAATTACCCAAGAAAATGAAAATTTCTCTTTTAATGGTCACAAAGATAGTATTTGAATATTTTCTAGAAATTCATTTTCCAAGTTCGATAAGGTTTAAACATTTTTAAATTTATCAGTAAAGTTACAAGTACGTCAAATAAAACCTGCTTTTGGGTCCTAGACTACCCGGACATAAGCATAATAGTAGCTACGCACGGACTCTCGTCACCTCGTGCGTACGTAGCCCCCCACAAATAGTAGCACATGATTGATTATTTCACCTATGGGGACAATTCCCCCTTAAAAGTTTAGAAAGGAGACTTACCGCGCTCCAAAGTTCCATAACCGGCTTCCAAACCCTTCCGATGACTCAAATTGATGTACAACGCTCCAAAACTAGCCAATAATTACGCAAATCCATTAATATATGCTCAAATATCCATTAGAATCCAATTTATAACAATTCCTAACCCCGATCAAAAAGTCGATAAAAATCACTCTCGCGGCCGCGTGCCCAAATTTAAAAAATATTCGAAGATAAACATTACCCATAACCTCACGAACTCAAATACATAATTTATTTCAAATCTCATGTCCTATTTCGTGGTCAAAATCCAAAAATATTAATTTCTAGGTTTTCTACCAAAACCCCAAGTTTTCACTAATTTTCCATGAATTTTCATGTTAATATATATATATAATCCAAGTATTTAACTTGAAATAGGTAGGAATCACTTACCTTGACATAGATGATGAAGATGGATCTCCAAAATCGCCCCTAGGTCGTCTCCCATGGAGGAAATGAGATGAAATGAGCCTAATTCATTTTTTGCAAACTTATACACTTCCAGACAAGTCTTCTTTGCGTTCGCGGGCCTATCGTCGCGTTCGCGAAGAACAAAAAATCTCGAAAAGCAAATTCCAAACTCTTCTCAGATAGCCTCTAGTATAATGGTCATAACATTTTTTACAAAACTCTAAATGACAAATGGTTTAATGTTCTGAAACTAGACTCCAAGATCTACAACTTTCATGTTTTGATCATCTCCAAGTTCCTTATAAATTCGAGATATAATCTGCCAAAGTCAGCCCTGTGCAACACGAATTTCTTCTTTATCTTCCCGGATACCCTGTAGTGTACCGGCCATAAATATTTGTACAGAAATCCAAATGATAAATTGTTTATTTTTCTAGAATCTAGACACAAAGGAATACAACTTTCATTTTTACATCATCTCAACATTCCATATAGATGGTGAGATATGAGCTTCCAAAGTTAGACCTGCGCAACAAAGATTTGTCTTCTTCGCAAACGCGAGGCACCCTTCGGGAACGCGAAGAACAAAGTCCCTGAAGCCAAATCCTTCTTCGCAAACGCGAGGGGATCCCCGCGAAAGTGAAGAACAACACCAGACACCAGCATCAGCCATTTCAAAAATGCTCGAAATGATCCGAAGCCACCCGGAAACACACCCGAGGCCCCCGGGACCCTGTCCAATCACACGACTCAGTCCCATAACATCCCACGGACCTGCTCGAGGCCTCAAATCACATCAAACAATGCCGAAACCATGAATCGCAGTCCAATTCAAGCTTAATGAACTTTAAAATTTCTAGCTTCTACATTCAATGCCGAAACCTATCAAATCACGTCTGATTGACCTCAAATTTTGCACACAAGCCATATTCGACATTATGGACCTACTCCAACTTCCTGAATCGGAATCTGACCGCGATATCAAAATTTCCATTTTCGGTCCAACTTCTTAAAATCTTCGAATTTCCAACTTTAGCCAAATGACTCCAAAATGACCTACTGACCTCCGAATTTACTTTCGATCGCGCTCCCAACACCAAAATCACCATACGGAGCTACTCCTAGACTCGGAATCCCAAACGGACATCAATATCATTGAAATGCACTGCAACCCAGACTTATGAAATTTCTTCTAAAATGCTGACTTCCACAATATGTGCCTAAACGCTCTCGGTTCATCCAAAACCCGATCCGAACATACGCCCGAGTCCGAAATCATCATATGAACCTGCTGGAACCTTCAAATCCTGATTTTGAGGTCGTTTACTCAAAAATCCAATCTTAGTCAATTCTTCCAACTTAAGGCTTCCGAAATGATAATTTTCTTTCCAAATTGACTCCGAACTTCCTGAAATTCAATTCTGACCACGCCTACGAGTCATAATACCTGAAACGAAGCTGCTCACAACCTGAAACTGCCGAACGACGAGCAAGAGTTCAAAACGACCGGTTGGGTCGTTACATTCTGTCCCACTTAAACATACGTTCGTCCTCGAACGTGCCAAGAACTGCTCCAGAGTTTGTCTGAAATCACTGTGTAATACTTCGTGCACCTACATGTGCTACCACCCCTCAATTGAGCACATTAGCTCGATCGAATCTGAAGATATCCTCTATTATCCATACAATAAGCTCGGAACCCAGTTCCAACACCCAAAATTCTCTGTCATGCCTGTTTCCAACATATGAACACCGAATTAACCACTACACGAAGTACCAGAACATGATGGCTTGCCTTTGCTGAATTAGCACAATACATCGCGTAATTCCTCATCTAACCATAATGACATTCCCTGATCTTAATAACCAAAATTCCACGAATTTGATGCTCCCAATGCACCTCATGACATACATGTAGGTCCTGCTATAATGCTTATGATACCACCACAACGGAGGAGATGTGTAGAAATTCATAACCAACTGCAGAATTAACAAATCATTAATCTCTCCTCTTGACTAGAATCATCACCTCATTATGAACCGAATAATGTTATTTGTTCTTTAATATATACTTCACATAAACTTATCGCACTGATCTCTAATCCAAAAATCTCGTCTCACCCAGTCTGAACTGCTCAGGCAACAAGTCACCCCAGACATGACCAACAGTCTCATATGATGCCACAATGCGCCAATAGGCCACAACTCGAACGTGATACATAAATAAATGACTCAGGAAGGGACTACTCAACTCACGTAACTAATTAGACAATCGAAAAGATGCTATAAACCTCCCTCAGAAAATGGTAAATAAAAACACCAGAAAATATATATATGGAACCATGCTCAATATCACACTGTTGCGGCGTGCAACCCGATCCAAATAACATGCCCGTGGCGGCTTGCCACCCGATCAACACATAAAATCCACACAAGGAGATACTTATTGAGCTAAATCGCTCATTACCACAAAATATCGAATATCGGTCACAAGCACGCTAAGTGCATAATACCATCCTAGGGAGACCGATAGAGCCATACACTACAAAACTCAAGAACAACTGAGGTGCGATATATATACTCTGAATCTCAAGAGCTATCCTGCTCACATAACATCATCACTACGCGGAATCTCAAGCATAAGAAATTATCAAGTCATTTCATAACTCACACAACACAACATAATATTACATGAAATGGATGAAGATGGAACAACATGTGATGTTCTAATACCTCTCCATGAGAAGCGCTATACCGAACTAAACACACCTGACTCATATGGAGCCCATATCATATTTAAATCCATCCAAAAACCTCGAGTCAACCCTGCTCGCACCGAACTAGGATAATAGACTTACCTGGGTCCATAATACACCACTTTTCTCATAACACACAAGAACAACCGTCATAGCCGGGACAAACTCCCACAATCCACAACCAAATGAACCGAGCGCCCTCCAGGCATAAACTCTCAAATAAGCCATCTTACCACATCCTTCATACTTGGTTCAAACCTTCAATCAATCAAGTGACTACATGTCACCCTTATACAATCCTCCCATGGTATACACTTCCATGACCTCATGCACTAGGTAACAAGTCTGCACATCCACACCACCGACCACACTAATGTTATAGAGCAATTCAAGAATTCATAACAAGGATGCAAAGCCTCCTTCACAAAACACCGGTCTCAGGAGACGCTGAAGACATTACCAGCTTACTCTAAACATTCAAATCCCTTTCCTGCTCATCCGAGCTTGTGACATTCTTGTCAACACCAAGCCGCAACCTTGATCCTCGCTTCCAAATTTCATACCGCTCACTGCACCTAACATGCCCATCTGCATTCGCACATGAATCTCGTCATAACTCCTGAACCGCTAATAGGGTGAACACTTCATCATATAGAAACCTTTTACTTAACTCTCTTCAAGAGAACCATGACAACACATGAGTGAATTCTCATAATCACAAAACAGGAAAATACTCAAGGAATAGTCTATACCACCATAATCCTTCCGGGATCCGCCTACACCTGACAGGCCATAATACTTGAATGCTCCCAAATAAACTCTATTACAGCGGCTGACAAGCCTAGCACATACCGTCACAAATCACATGCATAACTTAATCACGCCGAAGGAACTGATCACTGCCGTAAATGTGACACTCCAACCATGTCTAACCAATCTATCTCCTTCTAATTTATCCTTAACTTGACTTAGAAATAGCAATAGCTTCATCCAAAACATTGTGAACCCAAATCCACACTTATCTTGAGTAACCTTATACCACGAGACCATGATGTCTCAAATCCCACGGTTCATCTCATACCCTCCAATGCTACATCGCTAGCCGAAGATAACATAGAACACTCCAAGCCTCCTATCACGATCTGCTGCAAAAGCTCGATTCTTAACCATGTCGCAGGCTTGAAATCTCAAGCACCGCAATTTAAACCTTTGAATTCTCTAGGACCGTTATTAAGAGTCACCCACTCTGACTTGGTCCCGAGTATAATCAACTCCAAGACCCTTCTAGCACATGAACACCCTCTCAATGAAGCACTCGACTGAGTCACTTTCCTTGCAACCCGGATCTACACGAAGCAAAACCCCGGGCCTCCCCCAATAAGGCCAGTTATACCACAAATCTCTCAAATCATTTTCTCAAATTACCATTTTATTACTTTCCCCTAGATGTAATAGCTTGCTAAAACGCCGATAACCCGAAACCCCATGAGAAGATAATCCTGCAACCCTATTGCAGTGAAAAATCACACTTAGCCTGAAGCTACTGCTTGCACAACTCTGGAACCCACCAAAATTCTTTCTTCATTGCTGATATGATCTTGCACAACCAACCCGTCAAATTCCTCTAAATTCTTTTGTTAGCCTTTCATGAACACTCTAAATCTCTAGCATCATTCCTATATTCAGCTTCTTACCGAACAATCAATAGAATTCCTCACAGAAACTTTGTCAACCATACGACCGCTAACCTGCTCACAGGAGATAAACCACATGTGGAAATTACATGCCGACACCCTCCAACGTTGCTGCACGGGGAACACTCACTACGACATCAATACCCCATCCTATGCTCGTTCTTATTCGCCAACTGCACCAGTCCGTTCACACCTTATGGACATCGGCTAAATGTGCGACAACATCTTCCAATTCCAAGTTATATTGCATCCTTCTTCATACCAAGCAACTCCTTCCCGTTGCACCCATTTCCCGTCGCAGTAGCCAACATTTCAATTTAAGCCCGTGGACCCAATCACTGTCCACTAAAATTCTCATATCACTCCAAACTTCTCCTCGAGATGTGCATCTATCTTACCGCAGAACTCATATGCTACGCTGCCACTCTCCCACTTTGGTCAAACTCCCCCTCTAAGCAACTGCTCGACTTCCTCTTCTTACACCTGGTCTTCCAGAAATTTATCCGCCACCTGACACTTCTCACATGTCCTTCCTCATCTCTTTCTGCCCAGCTGCAGCCTTACATCAATATCCATGTCTGCAACACTTGAACCGATAGATCACTACCAACCTCAACCATTTCCGAAGATCCCCCTTCTCAAGCCATCGACATTAGAAATACTTATTGAATCCTAAACCACCGCACACCGCAATCTCTAATAGCCGCTTATTTAATACTATCTCACTATATCCTGCCCCAAAGGCGAATTGAAGAAGGTCATAACACCGACGAACTTAACACATTCTATTCGATCAAGGACGACAATACCACATCACGGATGAAGATTCCACCTTACTTGAAAACACCAAATCTCATTACTCTACCAATTCAAACCTAAACATTTATAGTCCAATTGTCTTTCCTCTGTTGGAAATAAAAATACCGGATCCCGAAATCACGCCCTGAGCCGACCTCCTTTCAAGTCATTCACTGCCCTGACATATGGACAAGTATCCTACCATCTCATCAATACTGTGCAATAACCAATCATGAGCATTATAGAAATTTGCACATAGCCTCAAAGCTCTCAGAAGTGCAACTACCAAGCTGAAACCACATAATATCCCCCGCAAAGCAACGACAATAGCCCCAACCATCCGTGCATGGAGAAACTTCACGCACTAGATCTGTAGTACCATTAGGATTCCTCAAATTCCCGATTTATAGCAAGCGCTTCGTGTCGCGTAAGATTGAGTAGGAAAGAAACATAGGATAAGCCTCAAAGGAATCAAACCGCACGATGAGGAATCAAGAAGGGAAGTACTCCTAACAGCCCTGTAGCCTCTCGAAGATAGGTAGAGACGTCTCTGTACCAATCTGAAAGACTCTACTAGTCTTGCTCATGACTCGTGAGACCTAAGGGAACCTAGTGCTCTGATACTATGTTGCCAAGACTCAAATTCAATAAAGGTCGTGATGGCGCCGGACTCCGCTGTTGGGCAAGCCAACACAAAGGAGTTAACTAAATCTTTATTTTATTACTCTTGAACTCACTCTTTTTCAATACATTAAATGATAATTAACAAACTTCCACTAAGTAAACAATAATGTATTTAATAAATTTAAATAATAAATAAATCCCCTAGTCATCCCAGAACCTGGTATCACAAGTGCATGAGCAAATTTCTAGGAAATTTACATGTAATAAAATATTTGTCCGGAATACAAACTGGACAAAAGGAAAAAAAATACAATACATCCGAGGGAGACTCTGTTGGCTACGAGTCGTCTCGAGAGAAACAGCTCTGCTAAGTCTCCATGTCAGCTACACCACTGCGTCAAGCGGGGCCACTAGATATACATGCACCTGTGCAACTGATGCGAGACTAAATTGCATAGTTTAACATGTGATATACCTTACATTTTATGCGCAT
>ML368072.1:683-20188 GCA_005239505.1 Nicotiana paniculata
ATTGATTGAGACGATTAATTAAGCTATAAGAAGTATCCGAGAAAGAATTCACCAACGGGGGAAACCATTACCTTAGACCTTTAATATTATTGTTTACATTAAATTGTTAGATTAATTACTAGTTGATTATTTTGTGAGTAGAATTAGTTAAACAACACAACTTGATATTCAAAAGTCTTGAGAAACTTGATTAAACACCAGTTTAGTATTTAATAAACTCAATTGATACGTTCAATTCCCTGTGGGATCGACTCTGGGCATAATACCCCAGGATTATATTTGTAACGCCCGCTTAGTCTTCTACAAGACATAGTTGAGCGTGATCAAGTACCAAGTTCTTTTCCTTCTTTGGTTCTCTTCATTCACTGTCCTTCTTCTTCTTCTTCATTCCATAGGTTTTTCGATTCCTAATTAGCTCATCTGTGGTCAGCGCCTGCAGATCCTTTGCTTCAGTAATGGCATTCACTTTACTCTCCCAGGAGCTAGGCAAGACACTAAGAATTTTTCTCACAAGCTTGTTCCCTGGGATGATTTCACCAAGCGAGTGCAACTCGTTGATGATGGAAATGAATCGTGTGTGCATGTTTTGAAAGGATTCATCATCCTTCATTCTAAAGAGCTCATACTCGGTGGTGAACATGTCAATCTTGGACTGCTTTACTTGAGTGGTTCCTTCATGTGCTGTTTGTAAAGCTTCCCATATTTTCTTGGCGGGTTGACAGGCTGAGGTCCTGTTGTATTCATCAGGTCCTATGCAACACACCAAAATCTTTTTGGCGCAAAAGTTCTTCTCTACAGCTTTCCTGTCGGCGTCATTGTACTCTTTCCTGGTTTTTGGTATTGTTACAGCTGGTTCTCCTACATTATTTGTTGGGACGTGACCATCGCAAATAACATCCCATAACTCGGAGTCTTCTGCCATTATGAAGTCATGCATTCGAGTTTTCCACCAGCCATAGTATTGGCTGTTGAATCTTGGGGGCCTTTAAGTTGATTTTCCTTCCTCGAAGTTTGGTGGAGCAGCCATAGTAAGGATCCTCTCTAGGTGTTAACCTTCTAGAAAGAACCCGCTCTGATACCAATTGATAGAATGTATGACTCCACCAAACTGTATAGTGACCTGGTCCTATAGCAGTCTCCACAGAACTAGCTAATGCAACAGTAAGTAAATAAAACAAGGGATTTTACGTGGAAAAATCCCTGCTCAAGTGGATCAAAAATCACGACCTACACTGGTAGGATTTCAACTTCATTACTGAGCAAGATTTAGATTCAACCTCTTGCAATATAGGAATTAAACTCTTAATCCCTTGCTAACTTGTAATACACCTATTACAAGCCACTTTGCAATACACCTATTACAAAGACTTCAACTCATGACTAACTCTAGTCACGACACAAACACTAAGGGTTTATGGTTTACAAAGATTTCCTACACAATGCTCTAACTAAGCTAAGTAGGAGTTACAATGAAGAATAAATAGAAAGATACAACTCAACTACGGACATACACAAGACTTATTATGGAACTGGTCCGTAGTAGTGTTGCACTTTGTTCTTGATACACTTGTGACTTCAATGCTCTATATCAGATCTTGAATGCTTGAGAGATCTCACAAGTGTTTTGGTGATGTTTTGTTATAATGCATCTTGTTAATGCCCTTTGGATGACATCACATGGATGATGTAAATACTTGGTTGATACAAAGCCTTTCCTGATGAGAAGTGACTGCTGCACTGTTTCTGCACTGTAGCGTGTACAGTGCATGCAGTCACTTTCCAACTTTAGAGTTGACTTCGTACTACTCTCAGGGAAACACAAGGGGATCGGGTCCCTATGTTGATCCTTTATCTTCTGAAGTCATAGCAACTCACATTGGCTGGAGTACGTTGATTTGAGTTGTGTACCAAGTGTGTCAGGTTACTTATCTAGTTCTTTGACAGTAAGTTTGTTAGATCATCAAAACATAAAGCTAAGGTACTGTAAACCCATCAAAATTACATTAGGCTCTTTTAGAAAGTTCCCAAGCCAAACAACCTCTTTAGCCACCTCAGATGCAACCACATATTCAGCTTCCACGGTGGAATCAACAACACATGATTGCTTGATGCTCCTCCAACTTATGGCTCCACCTCCTTAGTAAAAACATATCATGAGGTAGATTTTCTAGAGTCTCCATCTGACTGGAAATCTGAACAATATAGCAAATGGGTAAAAGATCACCTGAGTGATAAACCAACATATAATCCCTAATCCTTTTCAAGTACTTGATTATATGTTTAACAACAGTCCAATGTTCTCGTCCAGGGTTAGACTGAAATCTACTAACCATGCCAACAGTAAAACAGATACCAGGTCTAGTACATAGCATAACATACATGAGACTCCCTACAACAGAAGCATAAGTGACCGCCTTCATCTTTTCTATCTCACCAGTGTTTTTGGGGACTGATCTTTCGACAAAGAGATTCCATTCTAAAAGGGAGAAAGCCATTTTTAGAATATTTCATGCTAAACCTGGTGAGAATAATATCAATATAAAGTGCTTGGGATAAGCCTAATATCTTTCGCTTGCGATCTCGCATAAGCTTGATCCCAAGGATATGTGCCACCTTTCCCAAGTCTTTCATATCAAAACGTGAGGACAACCATTTCTTTACTGAATTCAACATGCTCACATTATTTCCTATGAGCAAAATATCATCTACGTACAAAACCAAAAATGTAACTTTATCTCCATCCCACTTCTTATATACACAAGACTCATTTTCACATTGATCAAAACCGAAGGTTTTAATCGATGCACCAAAACAAGTGTTCCATGCTCTAGAATCTTGTTTCAATCCATAAATGGATTTCTTTAATTTACACAACATGTGCTCATTGCCACTTTTTATGAAACCAACTGGTTGTGCCATATAGATGCACTCATCAAGACTTCTATTTAGAAAATACATCTTGACATCCATTTTCCAAATCTCATAATCGTAATGAGCAGCAATGGATAAGAGAATCCTAATGGATTTAAGCATGGCTACTGGCGAAAATATTTCCTCATAATCGATCCATTCTTTTTGAGTAAGCGCTTTTGCAACAAGCCCAGCTTTAAATTTTTTCACTTTTCCATCCACTCCTCTATTTTTCTTATAGATCCATATACAACCAATGAGTTTAACTCCAGTAGGTGGTTCTAAAAGATCCCAGACTTGATTGGAGTACATGGACTCCATTTCAGTTTTCATAGCAGCAATCCATTTATCAGCATCTGTATCCTATAGTGCTTCATCGTAATTAATAGGTTCTATGTTAGGATATTTAGGAATTCTCTCATAATATTCTCCCAAGATCGCAAAGCAGAGAGGTTTTCTAATAATTCTCTCACTACGACTAGTCACTACAGGTGCAGTATTTTGTTGTTGAATCACAACATCATTTTCCAGAACTAAAGCGTCAATGTTATCCTCGACACGTTGTGGTGTTGGTATATCATTAACTTCTTCCTGGAGTGTAGGCTGCAAAACAATTTCAGTCTACTCAACAATTTGATGTTTCTCAACAATCTGAGGTTGCTCAACATTACTCCTACTACTTTGGGTAGTGAGATGTCAGACAATTGCTCTTGTGCATTCTGCTACCTATTGATATTTCTCCCACTACGATAATGCAGTGATATGTTAATACTGGCTTTCGGGATACGTTCCACAGATGAGTCATTAGTTACTCCATTACTTAATTCCTGTAAAAACTAGTTTACTTCTAGGAATATGGTTCATTAAATAATCATCTTCTAAAAATCTGGCATTTGTCGTAACAATTACCTTCTTTTCTTTGGGACAATAAAATAAACCGTCTTTAGTTCCTTTTGGATATCCAATAAAAAAGCATACTTCTGTCCTCGATTCCAATTTATCCGCTTTCCCTTTCAGCACATTTGCTGGACAAACCCAAACCCGAATGTGCCGTAAATTTGGCTTGCGCCCAGTCCACAATTCTATTGGAGTTAAAGGTACTGACTTTGAAGAAACCAAATTTAGAATGTAATTTGTTGTTTCTAAAGCATATCCCCAAAATGAAGAAGGCAAATCGGAATAACTTAACATTGATCTAACCATTTCCATAAGGGTCCTATTTCTTCTTTCTGCCACACTATTTTGTTATGGTGTTCCTGGAGCAGATAATTGAGACGTAATTCCACAATTTGATAAGTATTTAATGAATTCCGCAGAAAGGTATTCACCACCACGATCAGATCGCAATGTTTTGATATATTGACCATGTCATTTCTCCATTTCCGTCTTAAATTCTTTGAATTTCTCAAAGCATTCAGACTTACGGCGCAACAGATAAATGTAAACTTATTTTGAGTAATCATCTGTGAAAGTCACAAAATACTCAAAACCACCTTTTGCATGTATATTCATAGGGTCACATAAATCAAAGTGAATTAATTCTAACTTATCGCTGGCTCTATTTCCTTTTGAGGGAAAATGTCTCTTGGTCATTTTACCTTCTAAACAGGATTCGCATGTTGGCAGTGACTCCACTTTCAATGAACTCAAAGGTCCATCAGAGACCAATCTCGAAATCCTATTTAGATTTATATGACCTAGACGTAAGTGCCACAAATAAGTTCGACTCAATTCAGAAATACGTTTTCTTTTATGTGGCAGATTAATGTTATTTAATTCTTTTGGTTGTTGTAGCACATGAGGAGATATATCAAGAATAAAAAGGTCGTGTATTCTAGCAACAGTGTAGATAAAACATTTATTAAACTCAATACAACAGAGTTATTAGCAAAATAAGCATTATAACCAGCATCCATTATTTTTGAAACTGAAATCAAATTCCTTCTAATACAAGGTACATAAAAAACATCTTTCAAAATTAAAACTCTATCACTACTAAACAAAACTCTAATATCTCCTAATGCTAAAGCTGGTGCTGGCTCGCCATTGGCTTGAAAAACGCAAATTTCATTCTCACTTAGCCGTCACATTTCCTAAAACCCCTGAAAAGTAATGCATATATGATTAGTAGCTCCTGAATCGACACATCAAAACATGGTAGAGACAGCCGCTAAACAAGTTTCAATGACATTTAAATTTGAATTACCTTGCCTATTCGACTTTGCCATATAGGCAGGGCATTGCTTTTTGTGATGCCCAGGTTGTTTTCCATGATAGCACTTTCCTTTGGGTTTTTCCACACCAGCCGCACCTCCAGGTGCCAAAAACTTTTGAGTATTATTCTTTTTTCTTACCGCCTTTCGACTTAGAATCCGAAGCTTTATCAACATTGAGTACCACAACTGGAGCTTGGTGTTTGATAATAAATTTTGCCTCTTGCAACTCATTCAACAATTTCGCCAGTGAAAAATCCATTTTGTTCATATTATAGTTCAAGCAAAATTGTTGAAAACTGTCAGGCAGAGTCTGAAGGACCATCTCAACTTGATATTCCTTATCAATCACAGCTCCAAGGATCTTCAGTTCATTCAGAAGACTCATCATCTTCAGAACATGGTCCCTGACCGATGATCCTTCAGCCATCTTGGTGTTCAAAAGGGATTTCATGGATGTCTTCTTAGACGCACAATTTTGCTCACCGAACATCTCTTTGAGACTTTTGAGCATGTCATAAGCAGACCCCATAGACTAATGTTGATGTTGCAAAATATTCGCCATAGAGGAAAGAATGTAACATTGTGCCATCTCATCAGCCTTGGCCCATTTTTCATAGGCCTTAACCTGATCATCAGTAGCATTTTTGAGTTTTTCTGGGCACTCATCAGTGATTACAAGTTTGTAACCTTCAGCAGTTAGGACAATATCAAGGTTTCTTTTCTAGTCAACATAATTCGGTCCTTCTAACTTATTTTGGTTCAAAATTGAGGTAGTGGGTTGAATGAAGACATGGTTAATCTGAGAGATATTGTAACGACTCGACCAGTTGTTTTGCTTTATAGAACCCCGTGCTCCTAAATAATACTTCCTGTATTTTCTTTTATTGATTGATGACTTGCGGGGATGGTTGGTTCGGGATTTGGAAGAGTTTGGGTTGGAATTGGAACACTTAGTTCCTTAAGATTGGCCTTAAAGGCCAAGTTTGACTTCGGTCAACATTTTTAGAGAACGACCTTGGAATCGGGATTTGAAGGTTCTAATGGGTTCTTATGATGATTTCGAACTTGGGCATATGTTTGGAACAAGTTTTGGATGACTCGGGGGCGTTTCGGTGCCAAATAGTGAAATAAGATTCTTAAAGTTATATAATTGAGGTTTGGAACGTGTTTTAAGGATATCGAGGTCCAAACGGAATTCTAAATCGGGAATAGTTCCGTAGTGTCATTTATGACTTGCTCGCAAAATTTGGTGTCGTTTCGAGTAGTATAAGTACGTTTCGGGGTGTTGGAAGTAAATTCAAGAACTTAAAGTTCATAAGTTGAGTTTAGTTGGTTTTGGGGTACAATTCTTAGATTTAATGTTGTTTCGGGCGTTCCGTAGGTTCGAGCGAGTCCATTTTGTGATTCAGAACTTGTTGGTATATTCGAACGGGGCCTCGGGGGCCTCATATGTCATTCGAATGACGCGTGAGGCGAGTCCCAGCTCAAGTGAGCTGCTGGGGCACAAGTTCTAGTGCGACCACACCTGCGGTTGGCCAGCCGCAGGTGCGAGACCGTAGAAGCGGTCGAAGCTTCGCAGGTGCGATCTTGACCGGATGCCAGAATCCGCAGATGCGGTTCCCCCTTTCGCAGGTGCAGTCCACATGTGTGGGCACCCCTTTGTAGGTGCGATGCCCGTCAGCCTCCCTCTTTCCTGCAGATGCGGACGATTGTCCGCAGAAGCGAGACCGCAGGTGCGGTCCTTGCTCCGCAAGTGCGAAAATCATTGAAGGCAGTGGCCTTCATTTAATACGGGAGTTTGTCATTTTTGACTCACTTCACTCAACTCTTGGGCGATTTGGGAGCTGCAAAAGGGGAGATTTTCACCTAGCTTTGTGAGTTAAGTAATTCCTACATCATGTGAGTTTAATACATAGTTTATGGTTAGATTTCAACATGTAAATTAGTGAAATATATAGGTTTGGAGTAAAACCTAGAGTTTTTGATAAAAATAAGATTTAACCACGAACTTTGTGATGAATCTAGTAAAAATCATATATTATTGATCCTTAGGTTATGGGTAATAAATTTCTCCAAGAATTTCTGAAATCCGAGCATGTGGGCTCGGGGGTGAATTTTAGGAATCTTACAAATAGGCTTGGCTAATCACTTAAATTGTGGAATTATGAACTTTTTAGCATAGATTGACTAGTTTATGTAATGTTTGGCTAGTTTCGAGTTGTTGGGCGTCAAATTTGGAGGTTTGGGCGCGTTCTTGAATCGGGAAGTAGGCTTGATACGAGGTAAATCTCCTTTCTAACCTTGTAAGAGGGAATTGTCTCCATAGGTGAAATAATTCATTATGTGCTACTATTTGTGGGGACTACGTACGCACGAGGTGATGAGAGTCCGCGCATAGCTATGATTGTACTTAAGTCCGGGTAGTCTAAGACCCGAAAGCATGCTATACTTGAATTATTTTGTATTACTGCGGAGTAGAGTAACTGGTTAACTCATCAGGCGGCATCCCTGAAGATTGCAGGTTCAAGTCCTGTCCCCGCCTTGCCCTCCTTTCCTGTGTTAACAAGAAGGAATAGAGGGACGCTAAAGAGAGGGTTATGAGACTAGTGCAATTAGGTAATCGACCAAGTAATCCACATACATGATAAAAGAGGAGCAAAGATCCGCCAGTATAAATTCCTATCCCAGTTCCCATTCCACATTCATTCACAGTATTCTCCCCTTGCCATGCTTCAACCAGCTGCTTTGCGGACTGCTCTTGCTCTTACTCCTCTTTCCTATGCTTCCTGCTTCTGACTACTTGCCTTTTCCTCACCGTCATTGCCTTCCCTCTTGATATCTCATTTTGACAATTTAAATTTCTTAAGTCACGTCAAACTAGTAAATCAATTCCTAAATAAGTTAAACTTCATTTTTCTGAATCGTAAAAAGGGAATTGACCTTCCCTCGGATAAGTGTTTCCTGATAAAGTATGGATTGACTGTTTGAATGTGTGTATTTATGAGTTCCTGCGTTGCATGTATGATTCACGAGTGGGGTAACTCTATTATTTACAAAAATTTACCGCGTCGCACGTATGATTCGCGAGCAAGGTAATATATGCATCTATTGTTCGCGCCATTCGACCCTTCGGTAGTGCATATTTACTTTCTGTTGGATCGGGCCGTACGTCCTCGGCATATTATGCGCATGCTAATCGCTTGGTATTTTCCTGTGATTGTTAAACCGCTAAAAATGCCCTGAAGAATAAAGTAGTAATCTGTTTGATAGGAATTGACACATAAAAATACTTGTGAAAAGATTTTGTCGTTTCTTTCTCTTATTGTTATTCATCTTTGATACTCATGCTTAGCATTATATTTAGATAAATTGTTTTGGCCTAGTAAGTGTCAAGTCGACCTCTCGTCACTACTTCTTCGAGATTATACTGAATACTTACTGGTTACATAATGTTTATGTACTCATGCTACGCTTCTGTACTTAAATGTACAGGTTCTGAGGCAGGTGAATCTGGTTATCATCCCGGAGCACGTTCTTGACTCCACGAGATCAGAGATTCCACGGTGAGCTGCTTCTCTTGATGCCGTTTAGCAACACGTTAGAGTCTTTCCCTTTTGTTATTCTGTCTATATCCTCTCAGACAGTAGGATAGACGTATTCTTTTGATTTCCTTCTACTAGATGCATGTATACTTATGACACCAGTTCCTGGCACACACACTGGTAGACTATTCTTTTGGACATGTAACTATTAAAAACTTAACTTTTGATCGTTGCAATTAAATTGCCTTTGATACTTGTGATTTTCTTATGCACGTGACAAGAACTCAAGTATTGTTAATAAAGTTTTATAAAATTAAATGGAACTCACTAGACCAATTATATTGGCTTGCTAACATTGACGTGGGGCGCCATCGCGACCTAGATTAGGATTTGGGTCGTGACAACTTGGTATCAGAGCTCTAGGTTCACGTACATCTCACAAGTAACGAGCAAACCCAATAGAATCTTGCGGGTCGGTACAGAGACGTCTGTATTTATCTTCGGGAGGCTATAAGGTGTTAGGAAATTTCTCTTTATTCATCTTCTGTCGTGCGATTGATAGTATATTAAATCTCACTCTTCTATTCTCTCACAGATGGTAAGGACGCACACGACTATCATTCCGTACCCGGGAGGATCTACTCTCCCCATTGCTAGAGGCCGAGGTAGAGGTCAGGGGAGGACGCCAGCCCGAGGTAGGGGACGAGGGCATCCCAGAGATGCCCTAGTTGCACCACCAGCAGAGGACCCTATCATTGAGGAGCAGGGCGAGGTGCCCGTAGGAGATCTTGCTCCGATGGATTTCATGATAGCTTTGGGCTTTCAGGAGGTCATGGGCCGTATGATGCGGTTCATGGACACTATGACCCATGATGTATTATTTCCAGCAGACCCGACCACATCTCAGGCGGGAGGGGGAGAACAGACCCCTAGTGCCCAGGCCCCAGGACATGCAGCTGGGGTTTATCAGACTCCGGGTACCCTACCCGTGGGCGGATCCCAGCCAGTTGCAGCAGTAGCACCTGAGCCCCGATCAGCTGCGGACGATGATCCGCAGAAGTTATTGGATAGATGGACTAGACTTCACCCTCCTGTCTTCGGGGGCGAGCGCAATGAGGATGCTCAGGATTTTATTGATAGGTGCAGGGACAAACTACATAACATGAGGATACTGGCGTCTCATGGGGTTGACTTCATCACTTTCCAGCTAGAGGGCAGGTCCCCTAGATGGTGGCAGTCTTATGTTCTTGGCAGGGCAGCAGATTCTCCTCCCATCACCTGGGGGCATTTCACTCAGTTATTCTTGGACAGGTACATCCCACCCTCTGAGAGGGAAGAGCTGCGGTACCAGTTCTAGCAGCTTGAGCAGGGTCAGATGTCAATGAACGACTACGAGGCGAGGTTTTCTGAGCTGTCTCGTCACGCACTTATGATACTTCCTACCGACGCAGAGAGAGTGCAGAGATTTGTAGCGGGGTTGCATTCTGGTATTAGGGCCAACATGGCCCGAGAGGTGGAGACGGGGACTCCTTATCAGTTAGTACTAGAGATCGCCCGCATGATCGAGGGCTATCATCTGAGGGGTAGAGAGCAGGGGCAGCATGATAAGAGAGCTCGGTTTTCTGGAGATTTTAGAGGTGCTCCCATTAGGGGCAGAGGTAAGTTTGGGATGGGCCATCCCAGCATGCCCTCATATTCAGCACCACCATCACCTCTTTGAGGCGCTCCCGTGAGGCCTTATATTTCAGTGCCATGCCGGAGAGTTCTTATTGTCCGCCAGCTATTCAGGGTTCCTCCAGCGGGTATTCTGTTCATCAGGGTTCTTCCAACGCTTATTTAAGTGCCATGCTAGAGAGTTCATACCGTCCCCCAGCCATTCAAGGTTCCTCCGATGGGTATTCCAGCCACCAGTGCCAGTCTTCAGGGTAGCAACCTATGGTGGCGAGAGGTATTTATGAGTGTAGAGATCCAGGTCACATCAAGAGGACTTGTCCCAGACTTCGGGGCAAGTCAGTGCAGCAGGACCATCAGCCTATGATTTCAGCACCAACAGTACGGCCACCTAAAGGTGGATGACATGTGGGTAGGGGTGATCTTACAGGTGGAGGCCAGACAGGGGGAGCTCAGCCAGCTGCTATTCAGTCGGGTGGAGGCCAACCAACGGGTGCTCTAGCCAGATTCTATGCTTTTCCGGCCAGACCAGATGCATTGTCCTTAGACGCCGTTATCACAGGTATTATCTTCGTCTGCGGTATGGAGGCTTCAGTATTATTTGACCCATGGTCTACCTATTTATATGTATCATCTCTATTTTCTCATTTCCTGGGTGTTCCTCGTGAGTCTTTGGGTACTCCTATTTATGTGTCCACTCCTGTGGGCGATTTTGTGGTTGTGGACCAGATCTATCGGTCCTGTGTGGTCACATTCTGTGGGTTCGAGACTAGGGCTGACCTCTTGTTACTTGATATGACCGACTTTGATGTCATCCAGGGCATGGACTGGTTATCTCCGTATCACGCCATCTTAGATTGCCATGCCAAGATTGTTACATTAGCCATGACTGAGTTTCCGAGATTGAAGTGGAGAGGTTCCTCAATTAGTGCAGCCAATCGGGTTATTTCTTTCCTGAAGGCTCGACGTATGGTCGAGAAGGGTTGTTTGTCTTATCTCGCTTATGTGCGGGACACCACTGCAGAGTCTCTGACGAACGATTCAATGCCAGTAGTCCAGGATTTCACCGATGTGTTTCTTTCTGTCCTCCAGGGCATGCCGCTAGAGCGTCATATCGATTTTTGTATTGACTTGGCTCCAGGAACCCAACCTATATCCATTCCACCATACCGTATGTCTCCGAAAGAATTGAAAGAACAACTTGAGGAGTTGCTAGCTAAGGTGTTTATCAGACCGAGTGTGTCGCCTTGGGGTTCTCCAATGTCATTTGTGAAGAAGAATGATGGGACTATGCGGATGTGTATTGACTACCGCCAGTTGAACAAAGTTACCATCAAGAAAAATTACCCGTTTTCGCACATCGATGATTTGTTTGACCAATTTCAGGGTGCTAGGGTGTTTTCTAAATCGACTTGAGATCGGGGTATCATCAGTTGATGATTTGGGACTCAGATGTTCCGAAGACTGCCTTCCGTACTAGATATGGTCATTATGAGTTCCTGGTGATGTCCTTTGGCTTGAGTAATGCCCAACAACGTTTATGGATTTGATGAACATGGTTTTCAAGACTTATATTGATTCCTTTGTCATTCTCTTCATTGACGACATCTTGATCTACTCACGTAGCATGGGGGAGCACGAGCATCATTTAAGAGTAGTTCTCCAGATCTCGAGGGAACAAAAGCTGTATGTTAAGTTCTTCAAGTGTGAGTTTTGGTTAGATTCATTATCATTCTTGGGTCATGTGGTGTCCGGAGATGGTATCAAGGTGGATCCTAAGAAGATTGAAACAGTTCAGAGTTGGCCATGCCCTACTTCATCGACTGAGATCAGGAGTATCTTGGGATTGGAAGGTTATTATCTTCGATTTGTAGAGGGATTTTCATCCATTGCAGCCCCTTTGACTAGGTTGACCCAGAAGGGTGCGCGGTTCCGATGGTCCGACGAGTGCAAGGAGAGCTTTCAAAAGCTCAAACAGCTTTGTCACAGCACCAGTTCTAGTGTTGCCTTCCGGTTCAGATGGATTAGGATGTGTATTGATGCATGAGGGACGAGTTATTACATATGCTTCACGTCAGTTGAATATTCATGAGAAAACTACCCCGTGCACGATTTGGAGTTGGAAGCGTTGTTCATGCTCTTAAGATTTGGAGGCATTACTTGTATGGAGTGTCTTGTGAGGTTTATACAGACCATTTCATCTCACAACATTCAAGCAAAGGGACCTTAATTTGAGGCAGCGTAAGTGGCTTGAGTTACTGAAGTATTATGACATCACCATTATTTATCATCCCGACAAGGCGAATGTGGTTGCAGATCCCTTAAACAAGAAGGCGGAGAGTATGGGTAGCTTGGCATTCATTTCAGCGGAGGAGAGGCCACTAGCCCTGGACATTCAGTCCTTGGATAACAGACTTGTGAGGCTGGAAATTTCAGAGCCCAACCGAGTTCTTGCTTGTGTTGTTTCTCAGTCGTCATTATTGGGGCAGATCAAGTTTCGGCAGTTCGATGATCCGCACTTGGCAGTTCTCAGAGAGACGGTACTACAGGGTGGTGCCAAGGAGGTTTCTATTGGCGAGGATGGTGTTCTACGACTTTAGGGTCGCCTATGTGTTCCTAATGTTGATGGCCTGAGGGAGAGGATTCTAGAGGAGGCATACAGTTCACGGTATTCTATTCATCCAGGTGCTACAAAGATGTATCGTGACCTGAGGCAGCACCACTGGTGGCGGCGAATGAAGAAATACATAGTAGAGTTTGTGGATAGATGTATAAATTGCCATTAGGTTAAGTATGAGCACCAGAGGTCAAGAGGCCTACTCCAGCAGATGCCTATACCTGAGTGGAAATGGGAGCGCATCACTATGGACTTTGTAGTCGGGTTTCTGCGGACCTTGCGGAAGTTTGATGCGGTTTGAGTTATTGTCGATAGGTTGACCAAGTTGGCACACTTCGTTCTAGTGGCGAATACTTATACTTCAGAGAGGTTGGCTCAGATCTACATTCGGGAGATAGTCCGGTTGCACGGTGTGCCTGTGTCCATCATATCAGATAGAGGTCCTCGATTCACCTCGCATTTCTAGAGAGCGGTACAGAGAGTGTTGGGCACCCGTGTAGAGCTCAACACAACATGTCATCCTCAAAACGACGGGCAGTCGGAGCAGACAGTTCAGATATCGGAGGACATGCTCAGGGCATGTGTTATTGACTTTGGAGGGTAGTGGGATCAGTTCTTGCCCTTGGCCGAGTTTGCGTACAACAACAACTATCAGTCTAGCATCGAGATGGCCCCATTTGAGGCGCTATATGGTCGGCGATGCCGTTCTCCCATCGGGTGGTTTGAGCCTGGCGAGGCTAATATCTATGGTACTGAATTGGTAAAAGGTGCCTTGGAAAAGGTAAAGTTGATTCAGGAGAGGCTTCGCACGACACTGTCCAGACAGAAGAGTTACGCGGATCAGAAGGCGCTGATGTATCATTCATGGTCGGCGAGAAGGTTCTCTTGAAAGTCTCACCGATGAAGGGTATTATGAGGTTCGGGAAGAAGGGAAAGTTGAGCCCAAGGTTTATAGGCCCATTTGAGGTGTTGAGGCGAGTTGGGGAGGTTGCTTATGAGCTTTCCCTACCTCCCAGCTTATCACGTGTTCATCCAGTTTTTCACGTATCTACGATCAAATCGCAATGTTTTGATATATTTACTATGTCGTTTTTCCATTTCCATCTTAAATTCTTTGAATTTCTCAAAGCATTCAGACTTACGGCGCAACAGATAAATGTATCCATATTTTGAGTAATCATCTGTGAAAGTCACAAAATACTCAAAACCACCTTTTGCATGTATATTCATAGGGTCACACAAATCACAGTGAATTAATTCTAACTTATCGCTGGCTCTATTTCCTTTTGAGAAAAAATGTCTCTTGGTCATTTTACCTTCTAAACAGGATTCGCATGTTTGCAGTGACTTCACTTTCAATGAACTCAAAGGTTCATCAGAGACCAATCTCGAAATCCTATTTAGATTCATATGACATATACGTAAGTGCCACAAATAAGTTCGGCTCAATGCAAAAATACGTTTTCTTTTATGTGGCAGATTAATGTTATTTAATTCTTTTGGTTGTTGTAGCACATGAGGAGATATATCAAGAATAAAAAGGTCGTGTACTTTACCAACAGTGTAGATAAAACATTTATTAAACTCAATACAGTAGAGTTATTAGCAAAATAAACATTATAACCAGCATCCATTATTTTCGAAACCGAAATCAAATTCCATCTAGTAGAAGGTATACAAAGAACATCTTTCAAAACTAAAACTCTATCACTACTAAAAAAAACTCTAACATCTCCTAATGCTAAAGCTGGTGCTGGTGCTGGCTCGCCATTGGCTCGAAAAATGCAAATTTCATTCTCACTTAGCCGTCGCGTTTCTTGAAACCCCTGAAAAGTAATGCAGATATGATTAGTGGCTCCTGAATCTACACATCAAAACATGGTAGAGACAGCCGCTAAACAAGTTTCAACGATATTTAAATTTGAATTACCTTGCCTATTCGACTTTTCCAGATAGGTAGGGCATTGCTTTTTGTTATGCCCAGGTTGCTTGCAATGATAGCAGTTTCCTTTGGGTTTTTCCACACCAGCCGCACCTCCAGGTGCCAAAACCTTTTGAGTCTTATTATTTTTTCTTACCGCCTTTAGACTTAGAAACCGAAGCTTTATCAACATTGAGTTCCACAACTGGAGCTTGCTGTTTGATAATAAATTTTTCTGCTTGCAACTCATTCAACAATTTCGCCAGTGAAAAATCCATTTGGTTCATATTATAGTTCAAGAAAAATTGTTGAAAACTGTTAGGCAGAGTCTGAAAGACCATCTCAACTTGATATTCCTTATCAATCACAGCTCCAAGGACCTTCATTTCATTCAAAAGACTCATCATCTTCAGAACATGGTCCCTGATCGATGATCCTTCAGTCATCTTGGTGTTCAAAAGGGCTTTCATGGATGTCTGCTTAGCCGCACAATTTTGCTCACCGAACATCTCTTTGAGATTTTTGAGCATGTCATAAGCAGACCCCATAGACTAATGTTGATCTTGCAAAACATTCGCCATAGAGGCAAGAATGTAACGTTGCGCCATCTCATCAGCCTTGACCCATTTTTCATAAGCCTTGACCTGATCATCAGTAGCATTTTAGGGGTTTTCTTGGCACTCATCAGTGATTACAAATTTGTAACCTTTAGAAGTTACGACAATATCATGGTTTCTTTTTCAGTCAACATAATTCGGTCCTTCTAACTTGTTTTGGTTCAAAATTGAGGTAAGTGGGTTGAATGAAGACATGGTTAATCTGAGAGAGAATGTAACGACCCGACCGATCGTTTTTCTTTATAGAACCCGTGCTCCTAAATAAGACTTCCTGTATTTGCTTTTATTGATTGATGACTTGCGGGGATGGTTGATTCGGGATTTGGAAGAGTTTGGATTGGAATTGGAACACTTAGTTCCTTAAGACTGGCCTTAAAGGCCAAGTTTGACTTCGGTCAACATTTTTAGTAAACGACCTCGGAATCAGGATTTGAAGGTTCCAATGGATTCGTATGATGATTTCAAACTTGGGCGTATGTTTGCAAGAGTTTTGGATGACCCGGGGGCGTTTCGGTGCCAAATAGTGAAATAAGACTCTTGAAGTTCTATAATTGAGGTTTGGAACGTGTATTGAGGATATCGAGGTCCAAATGAAATTTTGAGATCGGAAATAGTTCTGTAGTGTCATTTACGACTTGCTCGCAAAATTTGGTGTCGTTCCGAGTAGTATAAGTACGTTTTGGCTTGTTGGAAGTAGATTTAAGAACTTAAAGTTCATAAGTTTAATTCAATTGGTTTTAGGGTGTGATTCTTGGTTTTAATGTTGTTTTGGGCGTTCTGAAGGTTCGAGCAAGTTCGTTTTATGATTTAGAACTTGTTGGTATGTTTCTACGAGGCCTCGGGGGCCCCGGATTCCATTCGGACGTCGCGAGGCGAGTCCAAGCTCAAGATGAGCTGCTGGTGCACCAGTTCTGGTGCGACCGCACCTGCGGTTGGCAAGCCACAGGTGTGAGACCACAGAAGCGGTCAACCCCTCGCAGTTGCGGCCTTTGATCGGATGCCCAGGTTCCGTAGAAGCGGCCCTTTTCCGCAGAAGTGGTGCCGCAGGTGCGGAGAGCCTTTCGCAGGTGCGATCCCTGCGCCGGCTTTTCCTCTTTCCGCAGATGTGGACGATGGTACGTATAAGCGAGACCGCATGTGCGTTCCACACGCCGCAAGTGCGAAAAAGACTGGAGGCAGTAAGGTGTTTTAAAAACGGGACTTAGACTTGTTTGGGGTCATTTATCACATCCTTGGGCGATTTAGGAGCTTCTAAAGGTGATATTTTAACTTAGGATTTGAGAGGTAAGTTGTTCCTACTTAATGTGAGTTTAATACTTGGTTTTTGGGTATATTAACACATAAAGATTAGTGAAAATTATGGGTTTAAAGTAAAACTTAAGATTTTGATAAAAATAGGATTTAACCACGAAATTAGTTATGGAATCTAGTAAAAATCATATATTATTGATCCTTAGGTTATGGGTGACAACTTCCCTTAAGAATTTTTGAAGTCCGAGCATGTGGGCCCGGGGGTGAATTTTGGGAATCTTGCATTTGGGTTGGATAATCACTTTAATAGCTAGAATATGAACTTGTAAGCCTATAATGATTTGGTTTTTACGCTATTTGAATATTTCGGATTGTGCGGCTCCGGTTTGAGGGTTTGAGAGCATTCTTGAGTTGGAAGTAGGCTCGAAACGAGGTAAGTCTCTTTTCTAACCTTGTAAGAGGGAATTTTTCCCATAGGTGAAATGATTATTTATGTGCTACTATTTGTGGAGGGGGGGGGGAGGGCTACGTACGCATGAGGTGACGAGAGTCCGTACGTAGCTACTATTGTGCTTAAGTCCGGGTAGTCTAGGACCCAAAGCATGCTATACTTGAATATTTGTAACCTTATTGACAAATTTAAATTGCTTAGATCATGTCAAATTAGTAAAGAAATTTCTAGATAAGTTAAACTTCATTTTTTTCGTAATCGTGAAAAGAGGATTGATTTTTCCTTGGATAAATTGTCACGACCCAAATTCCATTCTAGGTCGCGATGGCCCCCAACATCGAAGTTAGGCAAGTCAACACTATTTATCAAGGGAATCCCATTTTAGTTTATTAAAAACCTTTCCAACAATAGCTTAATTTAAATTACTAAGCACATAAAAATGACAAATGATGAATACAATTTAGATTGCAATAATAAAAGGAGTCAAGTTTAAATGATTACATCCCAAAAAGAATAGTCCCCCAATGTGTGTGCCAGGAACTAGTGTCACAAGTATTTGGGCATCTAGTAGAATGAACAAAAGTATATATCTACTCTACTGTCTGAAATAGAATAGAAAGAATAAGAAAAATAAAATACTCCAACACGCTGCTGAACGACATCAGGATAAACAGCTCACAGTGGAATCTCTGCCTCAGTATCAAGAACGTGCTCCGGACTGGTAACCAGATGTACCTGCCTCAGAAACCTATTCAATTAAGTACAGAAGCGTAGCATGAGTACATAAACATTTTGTACCCAGTAAGTATCCAATCTAACATCGAAGAAGTAGTGACGAGGGGTCGACTTGACACTTACTAGAGCCAAAAAATATACTTAAGCATGTGACTAAGCATGGACATTGTAACGACCCGGCTGGTCGTTCCGAGATTTTTAGCCCCATTTCCCCTATTTCTGCTTCATTTTGTGTGGTTCATCTCTTTTATGTTGTGTTGGGTTGGTTGGCTCGGGTTCGGAGTGATTGTGGGGAGAAATGAGACACTTAGTCTCTTAAGTTTGGTTATTTAGTGGAAAAGTCAACCGGAAGTTGACTTATAGGTAAATGATCTCGGAATTGGGTTTTATGATTCGTATAGCTTCGTTATGTGATATGGGACTTAGGAGCATGTTCAGAATGTTATTCGGAGGTCCATGGTAGAATTAGGCTTGAATTGGCGAAACTGGATTTTTGGCGATTTCCGGTCGGTAATGGAAAATTAGCTATCGGGGTTGGAATGGAATTTCAGAAGTTGTAATAGGTTCGTATTGTCGTTTGTCATGTGTGTGCAAAATTTCAGGTCATTCGAACGTGGTTTGGTTGGTTTCGGCATCTGATGCGAGGCTAGAATTCATGGGTTAACATGTTATATGCCCTACATTTTATGTGCATTAATGATAAAAATACACTTTTTATGTGCATAATAGAGTCTATTTCATGTGTAGGTGAATTGGAGATAGAATCCAAGCTAAAGGGATGCAAATACATCGAAAATACGCTCAAGAGGCGAGGAGGAGTGCACCGGACTATAGCCGGGCGTTTGAGCTCAAACGCCTGACCTTGCTTGGCGTTAGCCAGGCGCCAGAGCCCAAACGCCTGACCCTGCCTGGCGTTAGCCAGGCGTTAGAGCCCAAACGCCTGCCTTAGCCTGGCGTTATCCAGGCGCCATGGCCCAACGCCAGACCCCTGTTCCGGCTAAATTCGAGTTTTTGAAGAGTTTAAGTGTCTCCCGGTTGGAATAGAAGTCTCCTACACGTTGAGGGTTTATCCCAAACATATAAATAGACCCCGAAAACACAACTTGAAGGGGGATTCGAAGAGAGGAAGTCATTAAAGTGAAGAAAAACCTGTGGATTACTACTCAGCAAAGCAAAAACACTGATTTTTATCTCCTTAGTTCATTACTCTGTAATTCAATTATGCACGTTATTTTAGATTTGATATTTATGAATATGAGTAGCTAATTTTCTTAATCTAGGGTTTTGGTGGAACCCCTTGGGGGAGAAATTTATGGTGATATTAATATAGTTTGGTTGATTGTTCATCTCTATTTGTTCAACTACGTTCTTGTTGTAGCTAATTGAATGGTCATCAATTAGCTGTGCCTATTTAGTGTGTATCTACTTGAGAGAGAGTGCATATTTAGGTAATTTTTTTAACAACACCACTCCCACGAAAGTCATAACCGAGGGTTTAGAAGTTGGATTAAAAATAACGATACTTCGGATGCAATCTAAAGTGAACTGTCAAGAAATCTAGCTAGCGTAACTTG
>ML368073.1:0-31867 GCA_005239505.1 Nicotiana paniculata
TTCAGCTCAACGAGGGAAAGGGGAGCTGAAGTTATTTAAAAAGTGGGTACAAGTTAAAAAAAAATTAAAAAGGGGGTATAGGTTAAATGGGGGTGACCAAATAGGGTGCCCCGCCCAATTTTTACTAGAAATGATACCAGTTAGCTATTCTAGTAAAAATTGCACGGGGCGTCCTATTTTGTCGCCCTCATTTAACCTATACCTGTTTTTTTTAACTTTTAATTTATACCCACGTTTTAAATAATTTCAGCCCCCTTTCTCATCCTTTTTCTCCTCCTTCGTCTTCTTCTTCTTCTTCTTCTTCTTTCTTCTGTTGTTGTTGGTGTTGCTATGGAGCTTTAGTTCATGGGATGATTGCCATATATATGTTTATCAGATCATTTAAAAATAAATTATAAATAATTATGTAAGTTAGTAGACAATAATTTATGAATATTTTCACGTACGTAAGTTAGTAGACAATGATAATTTTGTTCTTTTCACGTTTATTGTTTCCAAAATTTATGATTTAGATACTATTGGCAATCTGATTTATGATTTATTTATCTAGTATGTTAGAAAGCTTTTTCAAAAACTTCAGCTTATATAGTGCTGAAGTTTTTACATATGAACTAAATAACTTCAGCTCTAGAGCTGAATATCGCCAGTTACAAAACAAAAACTTCAGCACACTTGGTTCAGCACACTTGCTACTTCAGGCCCGTCTATTAGAATGCTGAAGTTTTGCGTGATTGCCTTTACTACTTCAGCCCCGTATGCTGAAGTTATGCAAATAAGCGGGTACAGTTGCAATTTTTTTTGTAAAGCGGGCACAAATTAAAACGTGCCACAAAAAAGCGGGTATAGATGCAAATGTCCCGCTATTCTAGAGGGTTGTTATTTAGAAATTAACCACTGAATTTCAGTTTTTCAATTTAATTTTTCAGGACACAAATTTTTGAAGTTAAGATTTTAGTTCAAATTTTCAGAACAAAATAAATACCGGTTAAATCCTAAATAGTAGTCCTAACAATGACCAATTATGTACTCTCACCTTTATTCTTTGCACAAACAAGAAAGATAGTAGATGCATAGTCAGGACTAGTGGTGGCAAAATGGATTTAAAAAATAATTATCTACTAAAAAATGAGTTGGATAATTAACTTTTTAAAGGGGTCAAATATGGATAAGACCCATATTATCCACTTAAAAAACAAGTACGTAATGGATAACCAATGAATTTAACTTTTACATTTACAAATACTCAAATTGAGGGTTACTCAAATTTGGGAAACTAGAAATTCTCCTAAAAGTGGTCGCATTCAAGAAGTTGTGGATAATATGGACCCGTATTAAATATGTGCGGGTCTGATATTTTATCCATTTTTACATTACCCATTTTCAACCCGTCCATATCCAATCTAACCCGTTCGTTTGCCACCCCTAGACAGGACTATGGAATATTTCTTCTTGTAGCGACTACCAATATGTATGCACACAATTGTCTTGAAGTTCATATTGTCGCAGTTTGAATTTCAAGAGATTTCCTTCAAATTCAATAGATTTTCCTTGAAAACAACAAATTTTCTTTGAAGTTCATGCAATTTTCCTTAAGTGTGATAGTGTCAACTTCAAGAAAATTTGTTGGAGTTCATGTGATAGTTCAAAATTCAGGAAAATTTACTATATTCTAAACAATAGCCCTAGTGATGGCTATCAGATATATTTTTATGTTTTTCCGCGATAGAATTGTAAAAACTCAACCGGGTCGATGGTGCTCAAAAAGCGGTTGTCATTCAAACTACACCAAATCAAAACGAAAACGTCAGAAAGATCAATCTATTCGTAAAAATTTGATATTATGGAAAATGATCAATGGTTTTTGCAGTGTGTACGAGTAAAATCGGGGATAAAATTACCCTCAATTTCCCAATGAAGATATGAGGAACAACGTGATTCGTCGTTGGCTCTGGTAAAATTGAGGGTGCCCGCAGATCGTACCCTGGGGTGGATGAGTGATACACTGGAATCGAGCATGGCCAAACATGGGAAGAACCAAGCTCGATCGAAACAAAGAATTTGGGTTAAAAGGAACACTATTAAAAAGGGAAAATGAGGAGCCAAAATATCCACCATCAACCGGATATTACGGGATGAATCACGCCCGATATTAACTGGGGATCGTGTTTTCTTGGTAAAAAAGGGAAGAAAAGATTTTTACCTTATTTAGATTTGTATTAGGGTTAAAAATCATCTACTATATAAAGAGGGGAACCTTTTCACTTTTGGGTCACGGTTGGCACGCATATCAAATCAATAAAGTTTACTTTTGTTTAGCAATTGTTCAAGTGTTCTTATGTAAGGCCCATGAAATTTCGCCAAAGAATTTAAGGTTTCGTGGTGCCGAGGTAGGCTTATGTGTTTGAGGCGGTACACGCTTTTTGGTTGAGGAAGGCAGTGAGGAGTTGATGGAAATTCTTTGGCAAAAGAAGGCAGTTTTGCGGTTAAGTTCGCGATCGCAGAACCAATCCTCGGGCCGCATAATCATCGCGGGGTTGAGTAGAGAATTGGTTGAATTTTGAAGGTTATTTTGTGGTCCATTATGCGATCGCATAGTTATTTCAGGGTCTGCACATCCATCGCAGATTTGGCATGAAGAATTTTGGAGAGTGATTTTGCAGTCCACTTTACAGCCTCATAAGTGGTCTGCGGACCGCAGACCGGTCCAGACCATTCCAGTTATTGGTATCACTCTCGCAGTCAATCTTGCGGGCCGCATATGTTCTGCGGTCCATTCTGCGACTGCAGACCTGAGTTCGGAGGGTCCATTTTTTTATTTTTATAACCCGGTCCCATTTTAATAAATAACCTTAGGGGCTCACTTTGAAGCGAATGTCTGATGATTTTAGAGAGAGGTAAGAGTATCTTAGAGAGTGAAGGAGGAAATCTAGCATTAATCACCCATTCTTGCACTAATCTTCAAGAATCAAGAAAGCTAACCACTAGATTATCATCTATCCGGGTAAGTCCTACTCATAAGCTTCCATGCAAGAGGTTATGAGTTCAAGTATATTGTGGGGTTGGAAATAGGTCATACATGTGGCAATAGGTTGTTATGTGGGGTTAATAAATCATTTTCGTTAGTTTCTTGTTGAAACTGGTTAAGGGAGTAAGGGATTATCACTGTAGAGTTTTGTAGTCTAGTTTGCATACTAGGTGTTTGACAAAATTCCTAAGAAGTTACACTATAACAATCTTCTAATTATTATCCGATTTTCGCTATCTTCCTATAGATTGTTATTGCTAAAGTGTTGGGACGTTGTAACTTAAGGAAAGTTCAAGCAAGGTATGTTTGCTAAACTTCTCTCTTGGAATCGAATTTCATGATGTTCCCGTATGTTTCAAGTATGGTTGGCCTAAGTTCCTAATTCCCATGTTGCGAGCTATTCCTTATATAATTGACCATTCTGAATAAGATTGTGTGAAAGATATATACTAAAAATATGCACCAAATTCTCCTATCATCTTATGTTCTCCGTCGGGAATGTATCCTAGCGTGACCAATATGTCGAGATAGTATGATTTCAAATCATGTTTCAATTGCAAGTTGTTATGCCCAATTGTGAAAGAAAACTCAATGCACCTAAGACCCCTATTGTTATGTTTATGC
This sequence comes from Nicotiana paniculata, assembly GCA_005239505.1. Taxonomy (NCBI): domain Eukaryota; kingdom Viridiplantae; phylum Streptophyta; class Magnoliopsida; order Solanales; family Solanaceae; genus Nicotiana; species Nicotiana paniculata. The sequence continues at coordinate 3,650 of ML368073.1, forward strand.
TTAAGGCATTGATTCCAAATGTTCCTATTGATGATGATCTATAAATATGCTTGAAAGTGAAAGAAATGAGAGTGAGATATAAAACGTGGCCATGGTTGTGGTAAATAGTGCACATGATTTGAAGTTGTGTTTAAATCGCAAATCACCATGCTCTCCTTTATAAATATTTCCAATATGATTTGAGTTCTTACATAATCATGAGTTGAAATTGTGTATTGCATTTTTGGGAAGAAGTATTTCAAAAAGATACAGCATATCACTCGTTCATGATTTTTAACTTGTGTTGCGATTACGAGTCATTGTGCTCCATACCTTGAAAAGGAATCTACTGTGTTTAAAGACTTCACTACTGATTTTCAAAATATTATATATGTTGATGTTTGTAATGATGATCATGGAAAGTTAATAAATGAAAGTGTGGAACATGAAATATGAGATACGACCGACGTGCCAAGAATGATATTATATTTGTGGCCACTAGAACCAATGAAATGAAAAGATAAGTAAAAGACTATGAAATGAGCTGAAAATCCTTTAAATAATAAATCCTTTGGGCGTATCATTTAGTCACCGAGGAAGGCTAGGTTGAAATAACCTAACCCCGAAACTACACGTGTCGGTGTAGGAGTGAGTGATAGGTAAATCCCCGTGTGAGGTGGTGAGAGTTTTCCCTGAATATGGGATGAGATTAATGTGTTGAGATAATTCCCCTTAAATGGGATGAGACGATTGCTAGCGGATTGTGAGGTGATGTCGACCCACATAACATTATGAGCTTAGCTGATTGAGCTGAGATCGGACACCGTATTGCGCACATGGTGGTATTGTGGGTAGACGTCTCGGGTGAGACGACTTAGCTGATCGGGCTTAGATTGGACTTCGTGCTAAAAACACGGTGGTGTATCAGTACTAAAGATCTCCCAACTTAAAAGTATTGAAACTTGCTTGAAAAACTTGTCTTGCTCCTAACTTGATGTCTTGGTATTGTATGAGGCTCCCATTGATTTTATGATTATTCTCCCTTGTTTATTTACATGTTCTATTGAGATTGTGTTTTAGCATTCATACTAGTACTATTCCATATGTACTAATGTCCATTTTGCCGGGGGCGCTACATCTTTAATAAATGCAGGTGGTTCTATTGCAGACAACTTTGATCACTGATAGAGGTACATCCTCTTCCCAGCTGACTTGGTGAGCCCCACTTTATTTCGAGGTTGTGTATTTTTTGTTCATCGTGTATTATAATTAAAGGTATAGTCGCGGCCTTGTTGTCGGCACTATCATCGTACTCTTTTGTATCTATTAGAGGCTCCGTAGACATAGTGTGGGTTGTATAGTGGTGTTGGAGGAGTCAAACTAGGTATGTTATAATTGAATCACATGATCCACTTCAAGTTATGAATGTGTAATATATTTTTCATAATTATGAATGAAGCAACTAATGATAATGAATTGGTGTTGTTCACATGATCCTCCTCATTGTCTAATTAATGAAATAGGTCTTCTCTTTATTCATAAGTGAATTCGGGTAGAAGGTATTGTACAGGCTTGCTCAGGCGAATTATCTCGATTGAGCGACGGTTGCGCTCCCCGAGGTCAGGACGTGACATGTTCAAACTTTTCATCCATTCAGTTACAACTGAGTTCCATTTCGAGGGCTCGATTGGAAACGGTCTTTTGCATTCAAATCTGACGATAGGCTTAATTAGTTCGTCTTACTTGGTTTGATCGTTTTGTTTTCCTTTAATTCAATTACTGGTTGTTCTTTTATCTTTCATATTAAATTAAATCATGTATCCTTTAAACCGCGTACAAATTTAATTGTTACACATTTTAAGGGTAAACAATTTGGTACCCATTGTGACGCAAAGATTAATAATGGCGATTTAATATGAATCTTTAACACACTCTATTTTACGCATGTTCGTTGAAGTTTGATTTGAGGATAATTTAATATGTCAAATCCCCAATCTGCTCACTTGAGTGTTACGCCGAGTCAGGCCACCGCGGTGAAAATAACAACGTGGTGCCAAGAAACAACGTACCCCATGTTGACCTAATGGTGCTCTGATCGCTGACTGTCGATGCCAATTCGCATGTTGCTCTCAACATCAACCCACAGACTAATCCTAATAACAGTATCCACGGGGCACCCCGGCCATCGACTCATGAAGCACCCGAATGGGGAGGTGATGGAGTTACCTTATGTTTGATTTTTGATATGTTGCAAGCTCAACAAGTTGTTATAGCACAACTTTAGAGTCAAAATCACACGCACAACACGGCCAACCCCGAACGGGTTGGAGAAGATACTCGTAGAGAAGAATGGATTGTCACGGTACCCAATGGGTCAAGGCTCGGGGAAACTTTCGAGGTGATGAAAATGCTCGATCACTAACAAAAAGGGTGGAATCCGACGAGAAGAATGTAGAGGCGAACAATGAGAAGGTGGAAACATAAAATCTAAGGGTTTATTAGATCCCTGGAGCGCCTCCGATATTGAAGGGACTAGATTCTAAAAAGTTCATTCAGATACTTTTCCTCTCGAGTGCGACACCAAAGCTAATTCTGAAAAGGTTCCGGATGCCAATATTCTCAAATACAATGGGTCCACAAATCCCAACGAGCATGTAACATCCTATACGTGTGCAATAAAAGTATGGCTGTCAAACGGGTTGGGCTGGCCCTCTTTCGGATCGACCAAAACTAGTTTTAGACCGGCCCGGTAGTAAGGGGGTCGGGTAGGGCTGGGTTGGGACAGGGATTGGACTGTGCCGAGTAGTTTTTTGGAACCGATTAACCGGGCCAATACGACCCGTTATGGTCAAGTCATACGGGAACCGGCTAACCGGACCGGCCTGGACCAGTTCAATGGCTATTTGTTTTTTTTTTAATTTTATAAAGTTGACTATTTGGCATCGGTCAGCTGCCATTTTGACCATTGCCCAGTGGCTAATTTGCAAGAATAGCCTTTTTCGGGCATTTTTAAAAAAAATAATACTTTTGTTATTTACTAATTTAGCCTTTTGAAAAACTATAAATAGACCCCTCTTCTTCTTTATTTCTTCACTCATCTCTCAATCCTCAACCCCAAATTCTCAATTCAAGTTAAACAATACCCCGTACTTCTCGAGTGCGCTCATATGTTTTGGAACACTTTGAGGTGGTAGAAGAAAATAAAGAAGTTCACAAAGTAAAGTGCAAGAACTGTCGTCGAGTCTTAAATTTTCGTAGTGGGAGGGCACAGGCTGTTTAAGGAGGCATATAAAGAGTTGTCCTGAGCATCCTCCAGAAAAGATTTGAGACAATTTGTGTTATTTTAAAATTATTAGACTTATTTAAGCTTAAGTTTTTAGTTTGTTAGATTAATTTGAAGTATTATTATGCAATGAAAATTTGAAATGAAACTATGAAATCCTTTGAAGTTTGAAGTTTTATCCTTACATATCAAGTTATTAACACTCCAATGTCCAGTATACGATTTATACTATACTATAAGTTATATTTTTTTCATGTTTATTGTATTATCTTAAATTTGTAATAAAATTTTCAAATATAAGGCTTTTTAAGCCTTTGAAATTTATTCAAACATTCTTTTTATACGTTAGTTTTTAATGTTTTACATTTTTACTTTATCTTAATATAATTATGATTGTTATACAAAATACAAAGAAAAAGCCTGGGTCGGCCCGACCCATTAGACCCGGAATCGTTCCGGTTAAATTTTGCACTGGGAAGCTCGAAATCGGTAAACACGGTAAAAAATAACCGGAACCGGTCCGTTAACGAAACTAGCCGGTTCCCTTTTCCTCTAACTTTGACCGACTCGGCCCCTTGACACCTATAAATAAAAGGCAACGACCTCGAGGATGACGAGATCTAGTCGGTGTTGTTAAAGAAATTCAGAGAAACCTTATCCAAGGAAGCGATGATATGGTACCATAATTTACCTCCAAATTCTATTGATTTATTTGCTATGCTTGCATATGCCTTCGTTAAAGCCCATGATAGCGCTATCAAAGTCGAAACAAGGAAATCGGACCTGTTCAAAGGCAAGCAAAGGGAAAACCCTCGAAGATTCTAGATGGAACAAATGGACTTGCCCCTGGTTGCAGGCCGTTCAATCATTTACTCAAGGACTCAACCCTCAAAGTTTGGTTGCGTCTCAACAATTGAAGCAAAAATTAGTTAGAGTACCCAGTGGTTACCTGGGCCGATGTCCATTACAGATACCAGTCAAAGATCATTTTTGAGGACGACTAATTTGGGGCTTCCTCGGGGTCGGTTTATCCCAATAGAGAAAAAGACAAATCTAAAAGAATAGTGGATCATGAGTCGAGGCCACCCCGAGATCGATACCAACCATATAACTTAGATAGAAGGGGAAACGGGCAAAATCGCTATCCAACCAGGAACGGTAGAAGAAGTGATCGGGGACCAAGCAACCGAGGTTTGATGAATAGAAACAATTTCGACAGACCCCTGGGAGTCAGAGACGCTCCGAGGCTATTAGAATATAACTTCAACATGGATGCAATGAGTATAGTATCAACCATCGGTCCCATCAAGGAAACCAAGTGGCTGAGGCCACTCCAGTCCAATCTGTCATAAGGGAAGAAGTGGCTCGTTTGTTCAATAATGGGCATCTTCAGGAATTCCTAAGTGAGCGGGCCAAAATCCATTTTAAAAAATATGGACGCTAACAAGAAAATAGAGCAGGAAGAACCTCAACATGTGATTACATGATTATCTGAGGAGTAGATGTTCCGCAAGGTCCAATGATAAAACGCATCAAAGTCTCTATTACAAGAGAAAAACGAACTCGAGACTATGTCCCCAAAGGATCCATCTCATTCAGTGATGAGGACGCTGAGGGCATAATTAAACCCCATAAATATGTAATGGAAGTATCTATACTCATTAATAAATCCCTAGTTAAGCGTGTGTTAATTGATCCAGGTAGCTCAGCCAACATCATCCGATGGAGAGTCGTGGAGCAACTGGGGCTGTTGGATCAGATCGTACCAGCATTTCGAGTGTTGAATGGGTTCAATATGCCATGCGAGACAACGAATGGTGAAATCACCCTACCGGTCAACACAACCAGAACCACTTAGAAAACAAAGTTCTATGTGATTGAGGGAGATATAAGGTACAACTCCCTATTTGTGAGACCGTGGGTTCATAACATAAGGGTGATACCATCAACCTTGCACCAAGCGTTGAAATTTACAAATCTGAGCGGGATCAAATCGGTATACGGGAAACAACTGGCCGCAAAGAAAATGTTCATCGTTGAAGAGGTAACCCCATCACCCATCACGACATCAAAAAATAAGGGACTGATCGAAGATAAAGGCATCAAATAGCAATCACAGATCTCGGACTCTACTGATCCCGGGAAACCGGAGGAGAGTCTCACCTATGAAGAACATAATTTCGGGGTCCTGAGATCTTTTGTAGCACCCGATAATGTTGATGCTACCAAGTCATCGATCAAGGATATGGAGCAAATTATACTGTTCAATCTATCATATAGAAAAGTATACCTGGGCACAAGGATAACCCCCATGCTCAGGAAAAAGCTCATTGATTTCCTTAAAGTTAATGCCGATTATTTTGGCTGGTCCCACTTAGACATGACAGGAATCCCACCAGAGATAACAACTCACAAATTGAGCTTCGATCCGAAATTCCACCAAAATTAAGCATGCATATCAAAGATGAGGCATCTAAACTCTTAAAAATAGGTTCCATTCGGGAGGTCAAATACCCGGAGTGGCTAGCTAATGTACTCGTCGTACCTAAAAAGGGAAAAAAGCCTAGTATGAGTGTAGATTATAAGGACTTAAATAAGGAATACGTGAAGGACTCATTTCCTTTGCCTAACATCGACCGAATGATCGATGCAACAACCGGGTACGAGACACTGAGCTTACTCGACGCCGATTCCAGGTACAACCAAATATGGATGGACCGGGGAGACCAAGAAAAAACTTCTTTCATAACTAAGTGCGACACTTATTGTTATAACGTGATGCCATTTGGGCTAACAAATGTTGGCACCACATATCAACGCTTAGTTAACCGAATGTTCAAGGAAAAAATAGGGAAATCAATGAGGGTTTATATTAACGATATGTTAGGTAAGTCCTTGCGAGAAGAGGACCATTTGAAACATTTGCAGGAAACCTTCGACATAATAAGAGAATATAACATGAAGCTGAACCCGGAGAAATGTGCCTTCGGAGTTGGCTTGGGCAAGTTCCTCGATTTTATGGTATCTAACCGGGGAATAGAAATCAACCTGGATAAAATTAAGCCATAGAAGATATCACTGTGATTGACAACATCAAGGTAATGCAGAGGCTAATTTATTTCTAGGTCATTGGATAAAAGCCACCGATTTTTCTCGTAACTAAAGAAAAAAACGACTTATCATGGACCCTAGAGTGACAAAAAGCTTTGGTAGAGATCAAGCAATACTTATTGAGCCCTCCTTTGCTGCACACCCCAAAGGCGAATGAGCAGTTGTACCTTTACTTGGCGGTATTTGAGGTGGCGGCAAGTGGTGTCCTGGTTCGGGAAGAAGAAGGTATGCAATTTCTTGTCTGTTATGTTAGTAGAACCCTAGGTGATGCCGAAACAAGATATCCATATATAGAAAAGTCAGCGCCTGCCTTACTAAGCGCATCTAGGAAACTAAAACCATATTTTTAATATCATCCTATATGTGTCGTGACCTCGTACCTGCTAAAGAACGTTATGCATAAACCCGAACTCTCAAGTCGACAAAATGGGCCGTAGAGATTAGTAGGTATGATATTGAATATAATCCCCAAACTGCTATAAAGTCTCAGATATTGGCAGACTTTGTGGCTGATTTTACACCGGCTTTGGCCCTTGGAGTCGATAAAGATTTATTGCTCACCTCGGGGACTAGCTCGTGGGTTTGGACCCTATTCACAGACGATATTGCTAACACGAAAGGGTCCGGGTTGGGGATCGTAATGAACCCCCCCCCCCCACGGGTAGCATAATAAGGCAATCAATTAGAACTGTGAAGTTGACTAATAATGAGGCCGATTATGAGGCTATGATTGCACGTCTAGAGCTGGATAAAAGCATGGGGTTGAGATTAGCGAAGCCAAGTGCGATTCTCTCATCGTTGTTAATCAAGTTAACGGGACATTCAAATTCAAAGAAGACCGGATGCGGAGATACTTGGATAAATTACAAGTGGTATTACATTGGTTCAAAGAATGGACATTACAACGTGTGCCCCGAGATCAGAATAGCGAGGCTGATGCGTTGGCTAATTTAGGATCGTTAGTCGACTTTGATGAAATTTAATTCCGGAACGGTGATACAATTAATGAGCTTAGTTATAGAGGAAGGCCACGCCAAGGTAAACTCGACAAGTTTGACTTGGGATTAGAGAAAAGAATATATAGACTACCTTTAGAAGGGAAAATTTCCATCGGATCCCCAATAATCAAGGGCCCTTCGAACTAAGGATGCCGGGTTTAGCTTAGTTGAAGGAAAACTGTACTGAAGATCATTTTTTAGATCGTTATCAAGGTTCTTGGGGCCAGGGGAGATCGATTACGCGATGAGGGAAGTCCACGAGGGTACTAGCAAAAACCATTCAGGAGCAAATTGTTGGTTCGGAAATTGATTTGGACCAGATATTACTGGAACGAAATGGAAAAGGATGCGAAGGAATTTGTTCAAACATATAACGAATATCAAAGGAAGGCTTGCCCCAATGATCTACCAACCGGGTGACTGCTTTACCCGGTCCTTTTCCCTTAGCCGTTAATGAAGTGGGGAATGGACATCGTAGGTCCTTTGCCATGGGCGCCGGTAAGGCTCAGTACATCTTGCTTATGACTGATTACATCTTGCTTATCCCGATATTAACTGTTATAATGACCTGATAAGTCGTTTTGAGCATTTCATTTTCGTTCAGCTATTTGAAGTTTCGAGTAGTTTCTTATGATGTATTATGACTTGTGTGAATCCTCAGTTTTGGTTTCCATGTGATCCGGGTTTTTTGATTTAGAAGAATGAATTTCATGTTAGAAGCTTTAAGTTGGAAGAGTTGATCGAGCTTGACTTTTATGTATTTGACAACGAATCAGAGTTTTTATGGTTCTGTTAGGTCCAGATGGTGATTTGTGAATTGGGCATATACCCGGATATGCATTTGGATATTTCTAGAAGGTTTCGACACTAATTGGTGAAAGTTGGAAAATTTGAAGGTTTGGAAAGTTTATCAGTTTTACTGGGAGTTGAATTTGATGAAATCCGGTTCAGATTGTGGTTTTGGGAACTTAAATAGTTTCTTTATGTCATTTGGAGTTGTGTGCAAAATTTGAGTCCATTCCGGGTTGATTTGATATGTTTTATTACGAGTTTTGGAAGTTGAAAGTTCAAAAGCTCATTAAGTTCGATTTGAGGTGTTATTCGTGATTTTGATGTTAAGATGTGTGATTTGAGACCTCGAGCAAGTCTGTGCTATGTTATGGGACTTTTTGGTATATTTGGATGGGGTTCTGAGGGGTTCGAGTGAGTTACAGACGTGCTTCAGATCATTTTGTCTCTTGTTGCATTGCTGAAGGAATTTTTAGTGCTGGTGTAGCCGCATCTATGGAATATTAGTCGTAGAAGAAACTTTGCAGATGCATGATCTTCTTCACAGAAATGAAGTAGGCTGATGTGTGTTGGTTGCGCAGAAGCAACATTTTGGGCGCCTCTGCAAAATCGCAGATGCGGTGAGTTGAGAGCAGAAGTAAGGAGCAGCACTGAAGCATGATTGTGATCGTACCTGCATTTGCGCAGAAGCAGAGCTTGTTCTGCAGGTGCGAAGGAAATGTCTCTAGTGATTCTCCGCACAAGCGTAATTGTGGTTGCAAAAGCGACATTGCAAAAGCGCCTTATGTTTCGCAGGTGCGAAGAGGCTTGGGAAGAACCTATATTTTGAGGTTTTGGTTCTTTTATCATATTTTTAGATTTTGGGCTCGGATTGAGGCAATTTTTACCACATGAATTGGGGTAAGTGTTCTTTACTCAATTTTGATTATATTTCATGAATCTATCTTTGATTTTGTCATTGGGATTATGAATTTTACAGAGAAATTGGGGGTGTTTGTCTAAGATTTCACAAAATGAATTCTCGAGTTTGAGTATTGATTCGAAGTCGGATTTGAGTGAAACTAGTATGGTTGGACTCGTAATTGAATATCTTGTCATATTTTGTGAGTTTTGTCTGGTTCTAAGGTGCGGGTTTAACTTTTTGGTTGACTTTGGGATTTTGATTAATGACTGCACCTTTATTGATTGGGTTTGTTTCCTTTGGCATTATTTGATGTTCTTGAGTTGCTTTTGGCTAGTTTCAAGCCGTTCGAAGGTCAGTATGCGCGGGATGGCATCTTTGGAGTATTATTTTGGCTGGCTCGGTATTGGATTCAGCTTGTTCGAGGTAAGTAACACTTCTAAACTTGGTGCTGAGGGTATGAATCCCTGAACATACGTGTTATGTGTTTGGTGTTGAGGTGACGCACATGCTAGGTGACGGCCGTGTGGGATTGCACCATGTGAATTATGACTCGGTTGATTATGTGATACTGTGTAGTTACCTAATCTTGTTTTTATCCAAAAAATTTCTACATGCTAGAGTAATTGAGTTGTGATCCATGTTTGAAACCATATTTAGGTTATATGCTTATTTTGTTGGGACCCACTAAGGTCATATCTATTGTTGAGTTATTTGCTTAAATTGCAGTTACATACTCAGTCATATTCATTCATTTTCATATCATATCTCAGTCTCTGTTATAATTTGTTGTCACAACATGTTATCATTGGTTGGGTTGATTGGCATGAGATTTGTGAGCTCGAGAGACTGGAGAGATTGATGACTGAGTTGGGCCCCGAGAGTCGTGTTATGGGAGATATATGTGGATCGGGTTGCATGCCACAACATTCCTTATGGCTATATGTGGATCGGGTTGCACGGCACAACAGGTCTTATGGCTATATGTGGATCGGGTTGCACGCCGCAACAGACCTTATGGCTATAGGTGGATCGAGTTGCATACCACAATATGACGTATGGATATATGTGGATCGGGCTACACGCTGCAGCAAACCTTATATGCATTATTAATATTGATGGGATCTGGTTACACACCGCAACAGGCACCGTATAATACTGAGAGACTGAGGGTGCTGAGTGATTGAGCGAGATAAGTGGGAGTGTGAGACAGTGAGATTGAGTACTCTGAGATCATGGGTACATGAGGTTATCACTGTGATGCATCGCATTTGACATGAATACTTGACAAACAGACATAGAGATGCCTTTCCTCATGTTACACGGTTTTGCGACATTTATGACTTCACAATCACATAGATGTATAGGCATAGAGACATACTTCCTCATAATATCTGAGATTGAAACATCTCATTTGTTGTTGAAAGTTTTTTTTGGAAAAAACCACAGATTTCTGACTTACTCATATTTTTGTGATTTCGGTGAAAGATTTGGGTTTTACCGTTAATACTTAAAAAGCATGCCTATTTTTCGTAATTGTGAACGAGCTAAGCATAATATCTTGGAGTTGTTTCTTGTAATACTTTTATTATATCGTTATGAGTTGATGTTGGCTATTGGTGTTGGAGTCTGACCGTTGTCCAAGCTCGTCACTGCTTTCAACCCAAGGTTAGGTTTGTTACTTATTAAGTACATGAGGTCGGTTGTACTCATACTACCACTTCTGCATCTTGCGTGCATATTTGGATGATGATGTTGTTGTGTATGGCTGGAGATGGTATTGAAGATGTACTTGTGTTCCGGTCATAGCTGCCTTTTGTTCTTTATAGCTTTAGAATTTTTGATTTGTTCATGTATATTTCAGATAGATGATGTATTTATTTCATATCAACTTTTTAAACTCGAAATCTTAGAAGCTCGTGATTTATACTACCAATCCTTGGGATTTTTGTGGTTGGATGGCTATGAGTGGTTGGATGGCTATGTGATGAGTATGACGTGACTGTTTTCGGATGGTTTGAATGTGAGGGGAAGAATTTGCTTGAGATGTGAAAAAAGACTATTGGATGCTCGACTTCTATGGATGTGCCATACAGTTTAACTTATGAAGGTTTTGAGAGATTCTTCGTGTTATTTCATTTGTGGGATGAAGTAGATTTTCATGTTTTGTTGATGAGTTCAGACTCAGGAATATTGTAATACCCTATTTTTTTTTAATAAGTGTGTATTGGTCATTAGCATAATAATAATAATATTAATAATAATTATAAGAAACTAAATAAAAAAAGAATAAGCATTCAAAAAAGGGACTAAGCCCATTAGGAAATAACCTGCCAAGAAAAGGGTTAGCAAACAAAAAGAAGCCAATCTGTAGGAAAACGAAAAAAAAAACAAAATCAAAGAAGGAAAGAAAGAGAAGAAAAAAAGAAAAGAGAAGAAGAAGAAAGATTTGGGCAAAGGCCTTAAGAAGAACTGGGAGTTGAAATTGAAAGTATTAAAGTTCTCCTCCGACTCAAGAGGTTAACCTTCTTCTTCTCATCTGTAGAATTATTTCACCGCATCTATGTAATTTCATGTAGTACAAAAGAATTCAATATCAACTTTCTCTTTTATATATATATATATATATGGAGATAATAAGGCTATAAAGGTTTGGTTTAAGCGCTGATAGGTCTATTTTAGAAGAATAAATTATACTAAATAGTTTGAAATTGATAGAATTATGGACTAGTTCTATGATTAAATATAAATCCACAAACTAAGACTCAAACGTGAACCCCGATGAATGGGTATTCTAAATTAGTGATGGATTTGGCCTAAATAAGGCAATTACCATGATATCGATATTATGTAATTATAGATTGATTGGAGGAATTTGTACGAATTGCTCGAGGTGAAGCATTTGGTATTTCGGCACGAGTATTGCGAGTAGTAATCTTACCGCAATTTGTGTTTTCATAACTTGCATGATTTACACATGATTTTTAATATGAATATATCACCGATTATTTTGAGTTGCATATGGGACAAGTCTTTTACTCGATATGATACCAAAATAGTTATTTGAGATGATTACCGTTGTTTTAAATATTTCCGTTGTCACTAGATCTGTTTTATCGTTACTTGAATTTACTGTTATCGAAATGAAATTATATGATTTGATAAGAACCGAAATGCCCTATATTGTTTTAAAATATTTTCTATGAGCATATACGGTTACAGAGACAAGTATAAATGGGAGTAGACATTGAAGGATCCTGTAGCTAACGGCAGGTTCGTTAGACGTGATGCACATTGTAATTACAAATTACCATTACAGACCTCGCTAGTGGGAAGATAGAACCAGCATACCGTTTCTAATTTCCCTCGAGTAGGGACTACCGTTATATTTGACTTCTTGCGAAGAAGTCCACAATTATATCGATTACATGATCCGTTCATTGAAACCTCCCAAATGTGAATATTGATATTATGCAGTGGTTACCGGGCTTATTATTGAATTTTAATTGTATTATACTACAAGAAAAACATGATGAGACTGAAAATTATTTATTGTTTCTAAAAGGGCATTTTTATGTTATTTTCGGTTTGATATACTAGCATGTTTTCTGACTTGTCCCCAATAAAAATGGTTGTGGTTAAGTATTATTACTCACTGATCTAGAGACTCATTCCCCACTAAATTTTTTACAGAGACAACAATTGACAGGGGCGAGGATTTCGTTAATTAGAGCGCACATGTTGATAGTTCTTGGTGAGCCTCACACTTGTTCGCGTGGGCGGATATTTTATTTATTGTTATAGTCTTTTCTTTGAACTCTTAGAGTCGCTCCATATTCAATATTTTATTGTCATGAGTATTCTTTTGTTATTATAATCTTATGTTGAGTATCATTCTTTAATATCAAAGTTGGAGTTAAATTAATATTTCTGGTTGTTAGTGGGTTGAATAGTAATTTTGGTTAGTTGATAAGTTATTATTTGTTTGGTATGATATTAGGACGTTTGGTTGTTGATTTGAGACAGGGAAATTTTTAGAATAGTCCAAAAATAGGGAAAACTCTGTCCGATTTTTTGTAAAATACCGATGAGGCTTACTTGGGGGCACTTGCTCCTAAGTGCCGGTCATGATCCTAAATTAGGTCATGACAAAGATTAAGTGATTACGTAGTAGTTGTGGCTGTGAAAGGGTATAGAGATATGCCAGTTTGAGGCTAAGCATGTGGGTTATCACCTGCGGAGTAATCTACGGATGTGTGATTCTTATGATGTTGTGTGGAGGCTTTCTTTTCTATCAGTGGGCAAAGGTGTTGTGATTTGAGTTTGAATTGGTTGAGAAAGTTGACATGATTGTCACTAGGATGAATGCGAGCTTAGCAAATGATTTGAGGTATTATATGGTTTGTGTTACATGAGATTATGAAGGATTTAGTTAAATCTTACTACGGTATTATGGCAGTAATATAGTATGGGCATTGTGAGTTATCGAGTGTTTTGATCTATGACTTTGAGCCAGGTGGGGAGGTCTGCTATCGAAGATTTAATTGCATAGTTATGTGTTGTGGTTTCAGTCTGAGGTATACTTGTGGACCGGTTATGACTTGTAGAGGTTGGTTTAGAGGATGAATTAAGCAAGGAATTCTGGATGCATGGTGTATTACACTTTATGGGTATATAGGAATCATGGAATGATTGATTTGTTATTCATGAAGGATGCAGTGCGCTGGGAGTAAGAGTTTGCTCGGTTGCGTTAAGGCGGGGTTATTTCTTTGGGGTGTTGTCGTGCTAATGAGGCACAGGTCATTCGACCCGTTTGGGTGACACAATTAATATTTGAGTAGAATGGGTGAATCTCGAGAAGGTTCTAATGGGTTCAAGATTTATATGTAGCAATTGAGGATTTTTTGGATTTGTATATGACTAGAATATGAGATTTGCATTAGATAGTATCGATACTCGTGATATTTTATGTCATTATGGATACTAGATTTCAGTATCGAGAAGGTGAAGGAAACAACTTAAATTCACAGAAGGTCTCTTCAGAGTAGACGTCTCAGTTGTGGTACTTTCTTTGGGGGGGGGGGGGGCTTAAGAGGGAATACAACGGCTTATGGGCCTTAGGGCGGTGTGGTTTTATGTTAGGTTCTCTTGTGGTGGGTTTTGGGTGAGGATCGTGGTGTTCTGGCAAGGAGAAGTGTCAACTTGAGGGTAATTTGGAAGGAACTAAGAGGAAATAGGACAACTTGGTAGTAGGGGGATCGACACGGTAATGATATGATCGACTATTTGGGTACTTATGATATGGTGAGGCTTTACGGGTGTTTTGTGGAAACACTCATGGATTTGGTGACCTGCGTGGCTTGGTTGAGTTAGAGGGATTCAGTTCTGATAGCTTGGTTATGTGCAAATGAATTTCAAAGAGTTCTCGATGATTCCTGCCACGGTTTGAGACGAATATTTCCTACCAGCGTGGGGAGCATTTTGAGTATTGTGATTTTCTACTAGAAGGGATCATGTAAAAGGTTCCCGGCTAATTGAGTATGTAGTTTGCTTGTGGCTCAGAGTTGATAATGAGGTTCTCGTGTTTTCATATGATGGCATGATATAGGCGGTGTGTTGTGTGGGATTGAGATTTGCATGTGCACGATTACGATTCAGTTTTCAAGGGAAGGTCATGAACTCTTAGACAACATGGACGATTTTAGATGACTAGATGAATGCTATTACTACTTGGAATTTCCTGAGAAGACTACGCATTTTAAAGGGTGCCTTGTATTTTGACTTACGAATGCTTCATTGGTATGGCGATACTCGCATGGTGGATCGACTAATAATGTTCAGATTTTTTTTGTTCTGCGGCACAGAAGAATTATAAAAGTATTCCTCGTGGGATGATCGTGCATGGGAGATGTGTTAGACAATCGAGTGTTGGAGTTGGGATGTGATTCATGTGTTCTATGAATTTGGAGACTGGGAGTTCTCAGAAGCAGATTGTTTCGTGGTTGTGGACTGTGAAGATGTGGCCAAAGCTAGCCAGATGATGGTATCTGTTATGTCTAGGTCATTGTGGACTTTCGGAGGGTTATTTATCTATTTGTGGATGACCAGGGTTGATTTGGGGGCTTATTGGTATGCCTAATGAGGATGTGTATCCTACACCGGGTCGGATTGGTTGACTCCGTACTGCTATTGTTGAGGGATGTGCCATTCGATTAGAATTGGTCTCATTTGTATCTGGTATGTTCTATTACTCTTCTATGCTACGAGGGGTTGTGATGTTTGAGTTATATGCAAGCATGGTGCGGTTCTGTTTGAGTCTTGTAGCGGAATCCGAGCGAGATAGTTATTGGGGTGTTGAATAGTTGATTGCGCCTTGGTTATGGCCTTTTTCGATTGTGATATATTGTGTTGTTTGCTTCTCTGTGGTTATGGTCATGAACTTTGGGTACTTTACGTCGAATTGCATGTGGTTGTCGATTTTGAGCATTGTGGCTTTAGGTATTTCATATGGACCGGTGTTTGGATAGGTTTGCGCATTGCAACGAAGTTATGTTGGTATATGATACTTTGTGTTAGATTCATGTGTCTTGCTTTTACTATGTATGATGAGCTCATAGCATTGCGGTTGTGGTGGTACTTGATGAGCTTGCGAGACGGTTCTCTCATTTGAGTCATTTTCGATAATTGAGTACATTTTTATTGTTGCTTATTGGTGCACGAATTGCACGGTTTGTGTATTTAGGTTGTATTGGTGTGGCACGCCACTAGAATGGTTGTGTTTGATGAGATGAGGTCCTCGGACCTAGAATGAGTGCTATCATATTTGATTGCAGCATATTTGGAAGAATAATGTCGCTGACCGGCTTGAAGATTGGCTATAGTTCTTGTCGAGAGAGAGAGAGATCTCCATGTCTTGATGATTTGATGAGTGCTTATGAGTTTCTGCATGTTTCTTTTTTCATCGACATTGTGCGAAGGTTTCGAACGATGTTTTATTTGATATGAGCTTTATTACCGGAATCGTGTTTGTTTTTAGCAATTACTGTGATAAGGAAGTTTTGCTACGAGTAGGCGAGTTATGTGGTGTATCATGTGATTACATCTTAGGTTATGGTTATGGCTTGATACAACCTGTTCAGTCTCTTGAATTTTGTAGATGCGAGATTCGGGTCTTGTAAGGAATTTCGGATGTTGGAAATTGGGTACTTAGGCTTACTAGCTAAGGTTGAATTAAAAATCTTCAGTTATGTTGTGTCGTCACGTTTATATGGCTTGGGGAGAAGTGAAATCACCCGTGGTATGAGCATGGTAAGGTTACACGGGGATTTAATGGTTTGGGAGCGACTCTTGGCACGTTCGAGGACGAATGTATGTTTAAGTGGGGGGGGGGGGGGGGGGGGAATGTAAGGACCCGACTGGTCATTTTGAGCATTTCATTTCCGTTGAACTATTTAAAGTATTGAGTAGTTTATTATGATGTATTATGACTTGTGTGAATCCTCGGTTTTGGTTTCCAGGTGATCCAGATTTTTTAATTTAGAAGAATGAATTTTATATTAGAAGCTTTAAGTTGGAAGAGTTGACCCAGTTTGATTTTTGTGTATTTGACCCCGGAATAAAGTTTTTATGGTTCCATTAGGTCCGGATGGTGATTGTGACTTGAGAATATGCCTATATGCATTTGGATATTTCTAGAAGGTTCCGACATTAATTGGTGAAAGTTGGAAAATTTGAAGGCTTGGAAAGTTCATAAGTTTGACGGGGAGTTGACTTTGATGAAATCGGGTTCAGATTGTGGTTCCGGGAATTTAAATTATTTCTTTATGTCATTTGGGACTTGTGTGGAAAATTTGAGTTAATTCCGGGTTGATTGATATGTTTCGGCACGAGTTTTGGAAGTTGAAAGTTCATTAAGTTCGATTTTAGGTGCGATTCATGATTTTGATGTTAATATGTGTGATTTGAGCTTGAGTAAGTCCATGTTATGTTATGTGACTTTTTGGTATATTTGGATGGGGTCCCGAGGGGTTCGGGTGAGTTACGGACGTGGTTCAGATCATTTTATCTCTTGTTGAATTGCTGAAGGAATTTTTGGTGTTGGTGTAGCCACCCTGCGGAATATTGATCGCAAATGTGGGATCTTCTTCGCAGAAGTGAAGTAGGTTGGTGTGGACTATTGCACATAAGCAACATTTTGGGCGCCTCTGCGGAATCACAGATGCGCTGAGTTGGGCACAGAAACGAGGAGCAGCGCAAAAACGTGGTTGTGGTTGCACCTGCATTTGCGCAGATGCAGAGCTTGTTCCGCAGGTGCGAACAATTCAAGCCTCTACCATGAACAAAAACGGGAAGAACAAGTTAGATATTCCGATATTTGTGGAACCTATCAATGATCCTCCATTAATTAATCTCCCCATTTTGTTATTTTGGATCAAGGGAGAGAATAAGTAATCATTTTTACCAGAGAGAGGGATAAGTCTGTTGTTTTTGTTGGAGATCCAGATCTACTACAATATCCTGGTACGTGAGTGTAATGCATCAAAATTTAAAACCAATGGGAACATAATATATGGCTTATACTAGAAAGGAGATATAGTTCCATTTTTGAATTATTTAATAGTTTGTGAATTAAATGGATAATGAAGGTGAGAGTCGTGCTAATTCTGCACTACTGAGTTTTACGTGAGAATTCTAGATATTTCTTAGTGATTTGTAGTTTATTTAATCAAAATGGTGGGGTTTTCTTGAAAATTTTCATTTCATGTTCTAATAGAAAAAATGAGTCTACCTGCTTTCTGGACAGAAACCTCCCATATCTGGCAGCTGTGGCATATAGGTGTTGTGATTTGAGTTTGGATTGGTTGAGAAAGTTGACCTGACTGTCACTAGGATGAATGCGAGATTAGCAGATGATTTGAGTTATTATATGGTTTGTATTACATGAGCTTATGAAGGATTTAGTTAAATCTCACTACGGTATTATGACAATAATAAAGTATGAGCATTGTGAGTTATCGAGTGTTTTGATCTATGACTTTGAGCCATGTGGGGGACTCTGCTATCGAAGATTTGGTTGCATGGTTACATGTTGTATTGGTTTCAGTCTGAGTCATACTTGGGGACAAGTTATGACTTATAGAGGCTGGTTTAGAGGATGACTTAAGCAAGGAATTTCTAGATGCATGGTGTATTACACTTTATGGGTATATAGGAATCATGGCATGATTGAGTTGTTATTCATGAAGGATGTAGTGCTCAGGGAGTAGGAGTTTGCTCGGTTGCGTTAAGGCAGGGTTATTTCTTTGGGGGTGTTGTCGCGCTAATGAGGCACATGTCGTTCGGCTCGTTTGGGTGACACGATTAAGATTTGAGTAGAGTGGGTGAATCTCGAGAAGGTTCTAATAGGTTCAAGATTTATATGTTGCAATTGAGGATTTTTTGGGATTTGTATATGACTAGAATATGATATTTGCATTGGATAGTATCGATACTCGCGGTATTTTTATGTCATTATAGATTCTAGATTTCAGTATCAGGAAGGTGAAGGAAACAACTTTAGATTCACAGAAGGTCTCTTCAAAGTGGGCGTCTCGGTTGTGGTACTTTTGGGGAGGGCTTAAGAGGGAATACAACGACTTATGGGCCTTAAGGCGGTGTGATTTTATGCTAGGATGTCTTGTGGTGAGTTTTGGGCGAGGATCGTGGTGTTCTGGCAAGGAGAAGTGTCAACTTGAGGGTAATTTGGAAGGAACTAAGAGGAAATAGCAACTTAGTAGTAGGGGAATCAACACGGTAATGATATGATCGACTCTTTGCTTACTTATGATATGGTGAGGCTTTGCGGGTGTTTTGTGGCAACACTCATGGATTTGGCAACTGCATGGCTTGGTTGAGTTAGAGGTATTCAGTTCTGATAGCTTGGTTATGTGAAAATGGATTTCAAGAGTTCTCGATGATTCATGCCACGATTTGAGATGAATATTTCCTACCAGTGTGGGGAGCATGTTAAGTATTGTGATTTTCTACTAGAAGGGATCATGTAAAAGGTTCCCGGCTAATTGAGTATGTAGTTGCTTGTGACTCAGAGTTGATAATGAGGTTCTCGTGTTTTCATATGATGGCATGATACATGCGGTGTGTTGTGTGGGATTGAGATTTGCACGTGCACGATTACGGTTCAGTTTTCAAGGGAAGGTCATGAACTCTTAGACAACATGGACAATTTTAGATGACTAGATGAATGTTATTACTACTTGGAATTGCGTGAGAAGATTGCGCATTTTAAAGGGTGCCTTGTGTTTTGACTTATGAATGCTTCATTGGTATGGCTGTATTGGTAAAAAAAAATTTCACACGTAAGCCAACTTTTACAACTCAGCAAGTTATGTGGACACAGGAGAACGCGACAGCTGGATGTGATTCTTTGAAGAGGTACGGAACAAATAGGCACGATTCAATAAACCCTTGAGCTTATCAGCCACGGGAAACTCAACCTGATCAAAACAGGGAAGAGACACGGTCAGAGTGAATCTGGACAAAGCTACGGGCAGATTCAAGAACCCACAATTGATTACTCGTACGTTATGTAACCGTACCCCAATTACCGTTAGCCTTTGTAACGCCTCATTAATGTCATAATTAGTCATTAATGGGAAAACATAGCAAGAATTGTACGTTATAGCAAGGAATCTTCTATATAAAGGAGGGGAATACAGCTTGTAAAGACATTTAATTCTCGAATACAATCTACTTCGCTTTTATACATTTATGCGATATTGTCTATTATTCATTTTTCTCTATTTCCTTGATTATCAGTAACCCGTGTTCATCCTAGAAATAGCTTTAGTCAAAGGATCTAATTCTTTGGTTAAACAAATTGGTTATGTTACCGGGAATCTGATAATCTTTGTTTACTTTTCAAGCGATATCCTCTGAACTATGTCGAACTCCAACGACAACAATCAACAAAGGAATGGAACCCTAGTTCCATCGCTTTCAGGAACCCCATGTGGTTCAAGGGGACAATCCCCAGAAAGATCCAATAACAACAATGGTGATAATGATCAAACGGTGGAACAAGATGGAGTAAAGTAAATGATTGCAGAGTACTTGAGACAAGCTTTGCAAGAATTCGCGAGGGGATTACCGGCAGTGTTACCTGCACCACCAACACCACCCCCCAATAATACCATCACCATGGAAAATCCTCAATCTGGGTTGGCAAACTCAGGAAGGGGAGATACTCCTAATGAATCTCTCGAAGCGAGACCAGGTATATCTAATAACTCTGAATTACAAACTTTACTGCTAACCATGCAGAAACAGATGAAGGAGCAGAACGATCGCATCGAACAAATTCCTGGAGTACCACCTATCATCAAAGGCATTGATGTTTATAGGTATTCTCAACAACCTTGGAAGCCAAGTGCGGCACCCTTGCCTATACCCAAGAAGTTTAAAATGCCTGACGTTCCCAAATATGATGCAACAACTGACCCACGTGATCATGTGACTGCTTTCACTACTGGAGTAAAAGGCAACGACTTAACAAAACAAGAGATTGAATCAACCCTTGTCAAAAAATTTGCGGAAACACTTACCAAAGAAGTCCTAACCTGGTATTCTCTTCTCCCTGAAAATTTTATTGACTCTTTGCTGAGCTTGCAGATTCATTTATAAAAGCACACTCTGGTGCACAAAAAGTTGAGAAAAGAATGGAATACATATTCAAAATAAAACAAGGAGACACGGAACTACTCCATGAGTTTGTAGACAAGTTTCAATGAGAAAGAATGCAATTACCCAGGGTGCCTGATAACTGGGCAGCCATGGCGTTTGCAAGCAACCTAAACGATAAAAGCTCAGAAGCCACGAGACGACTTAAGGAAAGTCTAAGAGAATTCCCCGCTACAACATGGAGCGATGTATATAACAGGTATAGTACTAAACTCAGAATAGAAGAATATATCATTGCTCGTTCGAGAAATGAAGATCATTCCAGATCCAGACGTCCTGAATCAGACAGAAGATCAGGTAAAAACAGGTACGATCCTTACTTAGGACCCTCGGGACGTGATATTCGTCCGAAGTTCGAAAACACTAGGTCAGACTATAGACCACAAGGAAGATACGTAGTCTCATCCTCGTCTAGATCCAGAAAAGATCGAGATGAACGACCTAGAGGTAATAATCGAATTGGGGATCATACCTTTAATATAAGTACTATTGAACTTGTCTTAATATTGAGGAACATGGGAGGCATGGTTAAGTGGCCCAAAGAGATGCGATCAAATCCAAATAGAAGAAACCCAGATCACTGGTGTGAATTTCATAACGATCATGGGCACAAAACTGCGGATTGCAGATTTTTACAAGGTGAAGTAGAAAATTTATTGAAACAGGGCTATTTAATAGAATTGTTTAGTGATAAAGGTAAACAAGCATATATGAGGAACATGCAGGAGCCACCAAAGCCTCCTTCTCCAAAACGAACCGTCAACGTGATACACGAGGTGAAGAAGTAAACAGAGTGGTCTGCAAAACAACCACAAAGTTCACAATTACACATGGAAAATGGGTTCGTGAAAATATGGAAGAGGACGATATAACCTTCGATGATGCAGATATCGGCAGATTGATGCTTCCTCACAACGATGCTCTGGTAATATCTTTACTTATTCATGACACTAACGTAAAAAGAGTGTTGATTGATCCAGGAAGTTCAGTCAATATCATTTTTCTAAGAGTCGTGGAAGAAATGCTACTGGGGAATCAAGTAATCCCAAAAGCACGAGCAATATCAGTGTTTGATAACTCTACGGTTATAACAAAAGGAGAAATTGAGCTTAGCACTTATGCTGAGGGGGTGATCAAAAGTACCAGGTTCTAAGTCATCAATATTGACATGACTTATAACATAATCGTGGGAAGGCCATGGATCCACGACATGAAAGCAATACCCTCCACCTTGCATCAAGTAATTAAATTCCCCTCTGAATGGGGGATTCAGCAAATTAGAGGCGATCAACAGACCGCAATAAATATAAACTATATGGTACACTACAACAAGAAAATAGAGGCAGAAGAATCACGAGATAAGGTAATCTCCCAAGTAGGTAACGCCACCCAAACATGCATGGAAGAAATTACTACCCAAATAGGTACGAAAGGTATTATTGCTGAAATAGGTACGAAAGAAAATACTTACGAGAAGGTGAATCAATTTACCATAGAAGGTGTATTATACCACACGGATGCAGATTCCAGACCGGACGTCATTCATGAACCAGAGGAAGACGAGCACATCAAAACAACTACAGAAGAGCTCGAAGCTGTTCCATTGTCTGAACAAAAGCCTGAACAGAAAGTGGATATAGGCATGAGGCTGGGCCCTGGTAGAAGAGGTAAGTTAATTGATTGTTTAAAGGCTAACGCACACTGCTTTGCGTGGTCCCACTCAGATATGACAGGCATCCCACCAGAAATGATGACTCATAAACTAAATGAAGATCTATCCTTCGTACCTGTTAAGCAGAAGAAAAAAAGCAAGGACTATTCAAGAACCAATTGATGGACGAAGAGTTACAAAAACTCTTGAAGATTGGTTCGATAAGAGAGGTAATGCACCCTAAATGGCTAGCAAACACCGTGGTAGTACCTAAAAAGAATGGAAAATGGAGAGTATGCGTAGATTGTACTGACCTAAATAAATCATGCCCCAAACATTCATTCTCATTGCCACATATAGATCAAATGATTGATGCCACAACAGGTCATGAATTATTAAGCTTCTTAGAAGCATATTCTGGTTATAATCAGATTAAAATGGATCCCTCAGATGAGGAAAAAGCTTCCTTCATTACAAACATGGGGACTTACTGTTATAAAGTTATGCCTTTTGGCTTGAAAAATGTTGGAGCTACCTATCAAAGGTTAGTGACTAAAATGTTCCAAGAACATCTTGGAAAGACGATGGAAGTCTATATTGATGATATGTTGGTAAAATCAACACAAGCANGGTTTCCTTGTATCGAACAGAGGAATAGAGGTAAACCCCGCTCAAATTAAAGCTATAGAAGAAGTATCTGATATTTTAACAAATAAAAAAGAAGTTCAAAGACTAACAAGGAGAATAGCAGCTTTGGGAAGATTTATTTCTAAGTCTTCCGAAAAAAGTTTTAAATTCTTCTCAGTTCTCAAAAAGCAGAATCAGTTCGAATGGACTGAAGAATGTCAGCAAACCCTCAAGAATCTGAAGATTTATCTATCAAAACCACCGCTGCTTTCAAAGCCAAAAGAAGGGGAAAGATTGTACATCTACCTAACTGTTTCAGAAATTGTTGTAAGTGCAGTACTGGTAACAGAAGAAAAAGGTAAGCAATCACCGATCTATTATGTAAGTAAAACTATGCTAGATGCTAAGACTAGATATCCACACCCGGAAAAGTTAGCCTTAGCTTTAATAATGGCATCTAGAAAATTACGACCATATTTTCAATGCCACCTAATCATCTTTGTGACTTCATATCCTTTAAGAAATATTCTGCATAAACAGGAATTGTCAGGAAGATTAGCCAAGTGGGCCATATAATTAAGTGAGCATGAAATAATCTATCAGCCTAGGACTGCAATTAAGTCTCAAATATTGGCCGGTTTTGTTGTTGAATTTAGTAATATCATTGTCCCTGAAGTAGAAAAAGAGTTACAATTTTTAACGGTGCTAATCCGGGCCTATGGACCCTATTCACCGATGGCTCCTCAAATATAAAAGGTGTCGGCTTAGGTATAGTCTTAATATCACCCACGGGTGAAAAGACACGGCAAGCTATTAAGTGTTATCCTATAACTAACAATGAAGAAGAGTACGAAGCTGTTATTGCAGGGATTGAACTCGCACGGGAGCTCTCAATCGATCAAATTTTGATCAATAGCGACTCCCAACTGGTAGTAAATCAGATACAGGGGACTTATATCGCTCGAGAGACTCGAATGCAACAATATCTCTAAAAAGCACGAGAGATCGTGAGACAATTCAAAACATCAAAGGTAATGCAAATACCTAGAGAGGAAAATGCAGAAGCAGATGCATTAGCTAACCTTGCAGCAGCCACGGAAGTAACAAACAAAGACAATGCAATTGTCATACAACTATTTCATTCAATGATCGACCAGGACAGGAATGAGGTAACTTTCAACAACTTAACCTGGGACTGGAGAAACGAAATTCTTAATTTCTTGCAGAATGGCACCATACCTGAAGACAGGAAAGCAGCTCAAGAACTTCGCCGCAAAGCTGCACGGTACTGCCTTATTCACAATTCGCTAGATCGCAAGATGTTCGGATGACCCCTAGCTAAATTCCTCGGACCTAACCAAACGGAATTTGTGATGAAAGAAGTCCACGAAGGACACTGTGGGAATCACTCAGGGGCGAGATCCTTAGTGAAAACCCTAATCAGAGCTGGATACTATTGGCCTAAGATGGAAAAAGAAGCCGAGAATTTCGTATCCAAATGCGACAGGTGCCAAAGGTTTGCCAATAAATGCATCGACCAGCGGAATTATTGCATCCAATAATATCCCCATTGCCTTTCATGAAATGGGGTATGGACATAATATGACCTCTTCCCACAACTAAAGGACAAGTACGGTTTTTTCTCATGCTAACCGACTATTTTACAAAATGGGTAGAGGCAGAAGCGTTCAAACAAGTGCGAGAAAAGGAAGTTAAAGGCTTCTTATGGCGAAACATAATATACTGCTTTGGAATACCAAAGGATCTAATATGACCACAATTCATAGGCTCGCAATCAAACGGATCACTTCAACGCCATACCACCCCGTGGCTAATGGTCAAGCTGAGTCAACAAATAAGGTCATCATCAACAATCTGAAGAAGCGGCTGGATAAAGCCAAAGGAAACTGGCCTGATGAATTACTAGCGGTACTATGGGCATATAGAACAACTTCAAAAACAGCCACGGGAGAAACCCCGTTCGCACTTGTCTATGGCTCAGAAGCCTTAATACCAGTGGAAATTGGCAAACCAAGCATAAGGTTCTCGACAGCCAGGGAGGAAGCAAAAGATGACGAATTGAGGACCAATCTGGACCTGCTCGAACCACGGAGAGAAGCAGCGCTGATACGGATGGCGGCTCAAAAACAAATCATAGAGCGTTATTACAACCGTAAAGCTCATCTCAGGTACTTCAAGATTGGGGACTTCGTCCTCAAAAAAATCTTTCAATCAACGAAAGAAGCAGGCGTAGGAAAGCTAAATTCAAACTGGGAAGGACCTTACAAAATTCGAGGCATAGCTGGGAAATGTGCCTATGAGTTGGAAGCTATGGATGGCAGAGTTCTACCAATAAGCTGGAACACCATCCACCTAAAGAAGTATTACTTCTAAGGAAAAGGAATACCCCCCCCCCCTCCACGTTCGATTTTATTTTGAACATTTAAAAATTTTACTAACTTTTTTAGATGATAGGCATAAAGATAACCCATCACCAGATGATTATATTAGACCTACAAAGATGCGAGGAAATAACACAATTCCCGGTCTAGGGTTACACTTTCTGATGGACGTTTTAAAGGGTTAAGCAGTCATCATCTAAAAAACTATATACCTTCGAGTCCGAAATGTTTTTCCTTTTCAGGAAAAGGACCACAAGGAAGGAATAGTCAAGTGCTCGAGGTCTCATTCTTCAAAGCTCAAACACTTGGGGGACTATACAGTATGGAGGGCTAAGACGAAGCAAAAAAGACTATCATAAAGTCAAAAGCTCGATCCTGAAGACCTATCTACCCAACGAGACAAGTGATACGAGCAGAACCGAAAGAGATCAAAAAGAGTCATCCAAATACAAAGCCTAATGCAAAAATGCAAAAAACCTTCGAACATGTTCAGGTTGAAAGGAAAAATATTAGTCACGAGGAAGAAATGTACATCTGTTGTAACAAAAACAGTTAGGGGTAAAAGATCATTATCAGTATACTCATTCAAAAAAGGTTATGATTAAAAACAGTTACGAAAACTTTGTAATCATATAGAAAATTGTTATCAAATAAAACAGTTACGAATAAGAAAACATTTTCCTCGTACTTGTTAGAAAACTGTTTCCAACAAAAACAGTTGTGGGTAGAAACCCCAATCTTTATAAAAACTGTTACTAGTGAAAAAAATAGTTGTTCTCTTGTATTAATATCGAAAAACTGTTACTTATGAAAAACATTTACGAAATACAAGTGTATATCAAATCTGTTAAACAAAAACAGTTGCAACATGAGTTTTAGACGATAATCAAACACATGTAAAATGTCGTGGAAGTTCAAATAAAAAACTTTCCTTGGAAACATTCTTAAACATGTGTAAAATTCCTATCACTCTATTGCTTTATCATGAAGTTGAGACGTCTTCTTCATGTCAATTATAAAGGTCCCTCTTCCATAAATTATGCCTACTACAAAAAGGCACACATTTAATATGACACCGTGCCTATTACGAAAAGGTACGTGTAATCTAAAGCATTCTATATGCAAAAAATTCAGAGGTAAAACAAAAACCTCGAAAAATGAAGCATGCAAAAGACTTAAAGAGTAAAACAGAAACTCAACGAAAGTCATGCTAGTATTAATATATTAAAACGGCTAAGTAAAAAACTAAGTATTAACTTATACTTAGCTGTATAGAATTTTTATACATTGAGGTGCCCCTAAGTTGTCATTTGGGGACTTTAAAGAGATTCAAATTTACCCCTGATGGAACTGGGGTTAACCACCAATTGAGACAAAGAAAAAAAAAGAGGGGTGGGGGGTGGGGTGAACCAACTAAACATCTTCAGGAGGGGGGTTGACTTCACTGGCAGAAGGAGCGGGAGCAACTAAGGATGAAGATGCATGAGTGGTTGGAGTCTCACCATCAGGTGAAGAGAGGTTATGACCTTGTTGATCCTTCTCCATAGCTTCCTTAGTTTTAGCTATTTCAGCAATAAGGTCGAAACCCTCTTGACTCATTTCCGTCAATGTGTCAAGGCGAGAATTCATATACGCCCAGCTCACATAAACAACAGCCACCTCTTCAAGATCATCATAATCCCTTGCCCATACTTGAAGCTCAGCTCTCAATCCGTCCTTCTCTGCTTCAGCAGCTTCATGGGCGGCCCTTAACGGTACAATCGACTCCTCCAAAGTTTGAACTTTATCTAAATCCTTACGAAGGTCCTCTTGAGTATGAGTGAGTGATTGCACGAGCTCTCCTGAGTATTCCTCCTTCTGCCCCAACAAGTTTTTCAAGTCTCTAATCTCTTCTGAGGCGCGGGACAACTGCTCAGCAAATGAGGACTCCAGAACACTCTTGTCCTTATCAGCTTGACTGGAAGAAGCCTTCTCTACTGCCAGTTCTGCCGCCATGAGACTCATCTGCCTCTTCAAGGTACTCCTTTCCTCTTCTAAGACATCCATGTCAATCCTTAGGCTATCAAACCGTGCCTTCCAATTATCAGCATCGGCCTGCAACTCTTTTGTCTCCTGATCCGTATTTGAGATCCTCTTCATAAGCTCCATGCCTATAAGATTAATCTACAAGAAATAAACCAATCAGATATGATAAATTTCATATACGAAAATGAAAGAGGATAACCTGCATCATACCTTCAAAGAGGTATGCACAACTTCATTAGCCCATGTAATAGCTCTATGGCTGGCTAGATTGACTTTCTTAGTGGGACCTATCAAAGGTTTGAGCCACACTTAGGGCTCACCCGTTTTCTTGAAAAGATTCCCCTCAGCTGGAACCTCTATTACCACCTGCCGCATCTCTCTACTGGAAGATCCTACTTCCCTAGCGGAGGCATGGAAGCAGGCAGAGATAAAGTAGCAACATGCACGGAGGGTTGAGGGGCTGGAGAAGCCACGGGCAATGCAGCAGGCACAGAGGGTTGAAGAGTTGAGGAAGCTACGGGCAAAGCAACATCAGAAGCCGTAATAGCCAAAGGAGCAGATGAGACAACTTCTCTTAAAGAAGTAGGAAAGACAACAGCCAAAGGGACATCGTCAGCAGCAAGATCAAAACCTTCATGGAACAGGAAATCCAAAGACTTATGAATGGGGGAATGTGAAACATCTTCAAGGGTAGAGGGCTCAACCACAAACACGGA
>ML368076.1:0-14735 GCA_005239505.1 Nicotiana paniculata
AATGTAATTAATATAATTTTTATGCATTTTTATAATTACATTTGGTATTTTTCAAGCTAAATTTCATATAATTACAATGTTAGCCCATTTTAATGTATAATTATATCTTATACATGTAAAATTAGCCTCTATATTTTTAAAATGATAATTATACATTTTTAATCATTTTGATATAGAAAATTATCCTCAGAAAAATTATTTATTTATTTATTAAAATAAAAATAGGGAAATTGGCTATTTAAATCATAACCAAATTTGGCCTTCAAATTATAGACCAAAGTGAGCCCACTCCTAAACCAATTTCCTACCTAATTACCCGAACAAGCTCCTATAAACTCCTGCCAAACCCGGAACCCATTTACCCGGTCTAATCATGACCGTTGATCTCCCAGATCAACAGTCCAAATAAACCTTTTCCTTTTTAATTCCTAAAGACCCCTAACCCTGATTCATTCCCAAACCCCCGCCGCCATTAGATTCTCTCATCTCTCTCAATTCTCTCTGCTAACGTAAGCTCTCACCTGTCATTGCTTTGCCGGTAACCATGGTGGTATCACCACCACCCCCAGCCTATGGCTCTCCTTCTACGCTGGGTATCACCACCTTGAGGCCCTTAGAGGAGCCAGAAGGCGGTTCACTCACCCCATGAGTTCTCATGCAATTTTCTGCCACCTCCGGCCGTCTGAGTAAGATCTTTGACCTTTGGGTTAAAGCCAGTAACATTTTTAAGGCTTTCTTATCTTTTTCTGGGTTCTCTTCGAAACCGTAGTTCTTTAAATCTTCCGATCATTTTAGATCTGTAACAGATCTATACCTATTATGAGTTCTTTCCATGTTTTCTTTAAAGTCTTTTCAGGTTCCTAAATGATTTTCCGATTTTTGAACTAAGGTTTCCAAAATCCCTTTCAAAACTGTTCTTTTTCTGGTTTCTCAGCATTATTTTATGATTCTACCGTGTTTAAACATTATGTGAGTTTTCCCCCATCTTGTCTGATTCATTTCTGTTAAAAAAAACCCAAAGTTCTCGGTTTCAATCTGTGGTTCTGAGTTTGTTTGCGATAATATGTTTACATGTTCTATTATGTTTACTGTGTTCTCATGAATACTTCGTGATTTTACCCCATGTTTGCCTATTAGGGTTTCTGGATTCGATTTCATGTCTATGATGTGATTCGTACTATGCTCTATACGAATCCCTAACTTCTATATGATTTTACCTTACTAGTCTTCCTATGGTTCTGATTGTTGTCTATTATATGTTTATTGCACTTATTCTCATAATATTGTGACAGATCAGTGCTATCTTTTCTATTTGTGAATCCCTGAATCTCTATGATTGATACGTCACTAATTTTGCATAATGTTCGCTACTGGTTTTTGAGTATTTCCTTAATTAAGACGTGCTAATTTCCTGTTTCTCTTTGTTTGTATCACGCCTATCCCGCTAATGTGTGATATTCCCCTTGATTGATATTGATTTCCTGTAATTAGAACCTCACTCGAGGGTTTCCTTATTGATTTCCAGAATATAAATTATTTCTTACCTTATTTTCATAAATGATTTGCTGTAAAATTAATTCACATATATTTTCCTTAAAATAGAATTCTGAACTGGCCTTACTTACATGTGATATACCTATACCATACATATACTACTTCCTTATTGTGTCAAAATCAACTTTACATAATTCCTTTCCTTATTTGTCACTGCTTATTACCGTTTGAGTATGACTCCTTAATCAAAGGAAGTCTTTTACCAATTTGATTCCAATTGATTACTTACTCCCCTAATTACTGCTGAAATTGTTATTTTACCTTATTGTTCCGCATGTCTTAAAATATAAATACCTCTACTCACTCCTTAACACAGACACGAACAATACAATTTTCTGAACTCTCTTACACACGCATACTCTCTTGTTTCTCCTGTTGTTTACTTGCTACTCAGTCGGCTAAAAGCCAAGACTGAGTGATTATACTGTTCTATTGCTCTACACACTACTTCTCTACTTCTCTTCACTTTATTGCTCTCCACTTTGCACTCATTCTTTCATTCAACTGGTATATTTTAAGTTTAAGTTTACAGCATCCAAAACAATATGTTTATGTTTTTATTACAATTCCTTTTGTTTCTCTTATGTTTCTACTTGTGGTTCTGCTGTTTACCTTGCAATTAGAATGCCTATTCTGTCTATGTGATTTCCCCTTTCCACCCTAGTTCAGCATGTCTATTGCTCTCTCTCTTACATGTCTCCACTACAATTCTGCCTTACCCCTGATTCCTAACACTATAAGCATGTATTCATACCCCTAGTTACTATGTAATCCTGAACCCTTTCCCTGGACCTAATGTGTAACTCTGTTTAGCACCCTCTAATCTAATGTTGTTAAGCTCCTGGCATGAACACTTTGTGATAGACTATTTCTATGACTATTTAAGTTCTGTAGTACTTCTCTGGTGTTAACCTTTGTGCCGATATGCTTTCACATATGAACTATTTGTCCCCAATTCCCCATTTCCCTGTTTGTGACTGCTTCCTTGCACTATGCATGTTGATGTGGTTCTTAGTTGTTGATTGCCTTACCCTCTTCCCTTTCAACCTGTTTTTCACTAAAAGCAAAATCTTCTGTTCTCCAAAACTTATTTCAAACTACTCATTTTCAAAATGTTTTCCAACTCAACTCTTTCAAAACTATGTCAAGCACTTCCACTATACTCTTAGCAATTAGGTTCTGCCCCTCTTGTGTGAGCATTGCCTTGGGACCCTTGAACTCCTTCTGAAATTTCACACACAAGAGTTGGCCTTTCCACACTGCACTTACTCTATCTTGGCTATAAAATCTGGGTGTGAGCATTGCCCGGGATCCTTTGAGATCCTTAGGGAACTCTGACACACCTGGATTATATGAAAGGTTGTGAACTAATGGCATTTGAGGCATTCTGGAGATTTTAGGCCTATCAGTAGGCTCCCTATAGCATAACTCCTTTTTCTTATTTCAATTGTGTAATTTACGCAAATGGCCTGTAATAACTACTTGTAAACTACTCTGGGGATGGATAGTGGAAAGGGAAAGGGTGATTATGTATGCTTTAGCTATTAAAAGGGTAGAAAACATGTTATCAAGTTTATATTCCTACTTGTGCAATAGAGACCATGCTTAGNTATATCACTTAGATAATCCTGAGTTAAAATGTGCTAACAACCGTACTTTGCAATCATGCTCTATGCTGCCATGAACACTTAGAGATCCCGTTTAGAGTAAACAACACTAAAATAAACTACCACTCTTGCATCTTTTGAAATCATGCTTAATGTTGTAATTATTGTGCATTTAAAAATCCTGCTTAGGATTATGTATAGGCATCATTCTGCATCCTTATCTGTACGCTAGATATCATGTTTTAGGACTCATTCCCTGCCTAATTACCAATGCATGAAAAAGGACCTAAAACTGTTTTACCATGTCTCTAAACAACTAGTGATAATTCTGCATTTGATGCAACCCGTAAGTACATCTTGTTTAACCAAAACAACTCAAATAATTTCTTTAATAATCTAGGTAATTACTGAGCATCGTCCTACGCCTAGGCAAGCCTTAGGTAATTAAAGTTGTTAGAACTGGAAATATGTCTATTTATGTAGGCTGCTTAATTATCAATAGGATAAAATCAGTAAGTAAAACTGATTAAGACTTTCTCTCTGAGTTGTGCAATAAATCTGTCTTTGTTATATTATCATTTAGATGCCATGTTTTAGGATCTAAATCAAAAGACCTTAACTGTGTATGAGTCATGCTGCCTATTTGCATTAGTTGTGGAGGTATACTTGTGCCTTTTCTCTGCTTTTCTATGTTTCCCCTTAATTGCAGTCCTACATGTTCTTATATGTCGCCTTAGTATTTTTCCTTCAAACCTGAGGGTCTTCCTAGAACATCCCTTATAGGATAGAAGTCCTAAATTCCTCCGAGACTAATAGGAAGGGATGGGTAACAGCATGCAATAGAGGTCGAGACCAACACTCGATTTAGTTACTTTCACGGGGTGGGAAAAGGGTAGAATAAGGATATGATGACCGGTGCGCTAAAACCACGTGTAGCCCCTCTTTGAGGAGTGATTACCGGGTATTGTACTGATGTGATCCATACAAACCTAGGATACCCTTTGTATGCTTAGATCGTAATCCTTTTCAAAATCTAACCTTCTTTACTATTTTTTTTCAAACATCGGCATGCTAAAGACTTAAATCCCCTCTTATTTGAGCCTTTATTTGTTTGTTTGCTAAGTTGTACAAATTCACAAAAGTTGTTTGGCCGGGAATCACACTTGTGGATCCTGAGGGGTGCCTAACACCTTCCCCTTAGGATAACTTCAAGCCCTTATCCTATCTCTTGTTAACAACGTAGTTGTAAATGAACCCTTTTGGTGTCCTAACGCACCTTTATAAATCGTTAGGTGGCGACTCTCAAAAACACAAACCCCTTTCCCAAAAGGAAAGAGTTGTCCCAACTGAATGTCATAAACCCGATCTCCGCGAGAAAAGAGGGGGGCGCGACATCATGGCGACTCTGCTGGGGAAATCTGTCTAGGATTTTACCATTTCAAACGGCTTTGTGAACTTTTCTTTACTTTTTTAATACTGGCGACCTTTCCCTTTCCCCTTTTTATGTGCAATTACTTGTCTATTTCCTTAAGCATTTATTTTTTCTTCAAAAATAAATGACATGCTATTTTCGTTCCCTGCCTCTGTAACCGTTTTTAAACTATAAACTGTTGTATTTACTGCTTTCCATAACGTGCAAATACATGACAACATGTTTTTAATGCTTATTTATTATTGCATAATCATGCTCAACATTCATACTCCACTCGTGCCAAACAAAATACTATAGCAACTCTTGATGAGTGATTGCGCTCTTCTTATATTATCACCCCCTAAATTCGAAAAGGCTTATTTGCGGTAAAACTAGTGGATCAGCGGTGCAGTCGACGGTTCCGTGCCTTTCCCCCTTGAGTTTTCCGCTCGAGGGTACCAGTCTAAAACCCCATAGAAACCTTACTCCATTATGTTATTTCATGCATCATGGTCAAACCTAGCCATGCTAAAGTGTGGTCCGCACGATAGCTTTTAATATTACCTTATCCAAAAGTCCCCTGGGTTTCCCTAAATCCAAATGGACATCATCACGTTCTGTGCATTTATTCGGAGAACTAAATGCTTTATACTAATTGTTGATGTTAAATAGTCGAGTCTGGGTGGGGGTAAGGACCTAACCTTCTTTGCCTTGCAGAAAAATGAGGCACGAAGTCCCCAGATTCGGCCCGATCTCCAATATCCCTCCAAGATTGCTAAGTTGGTGGGAAGATTTACATTCTAGTGACAAAACTCTCGTCAGGAAATACTTGGGCAATCTACCATCTCTCCTATAAATCCAGCCTAACAACATGATAATAGAGGCTGCTACCTGTTCTGGGATTGTGAAAGGTCTGTGTTCCACTTTGGGGGCATTGAAATAACACCTTTGCTGGAGGAAATAGGAGAACTGGCTGGCTTAGTATGGGAAACCCCGGGGTTGCTAATGCCTGAAAACCGCACAGGCAAAGGTTTCCTCAAAACTATGGGTCTGAAGAAGAATGCAGAACTGGTATGCTTAAAGAAGTCATACATCCCTTTCGACTACTTGTACGAGAGGTAAGGTCACAACAAATCATACCGTACCTACCACGACGAGTTTCCCATTACATCCTTGGGACACATCCATCGTAGAGTATTCGTCTTCATGTTTTGCTTCTTGCGTTTGATTGTGTTTCCAATAAAGAAGGAGATAATCCACACTAGATTGGACATGGTAACCAAGACACTAATGGAAGGAACTGATGGGAAAAACTATTGTGCCCATGATCATTGCAGACATATATCGAGCCTTGGAAAAGTGTCAACGAGGGGAAAGGCACTTCGAAGGCTGCAATCTACTACTTTAGCTTTGGCTCATAGAACATCTCCGAAAGGGCGAGTACCGACAAGAAGTTCATCGAAGATTTTGGGATGACCACATCGCTTTCCATCATCCAAAGCGAATGAATTAGATCCCCGACATGTTTGCTCAGCCTGAGAACACCAAAGGATGGGTCGAGCTCTTTTGTAATCTGACTGAAGAACAGGTTCAGTGGCTGTTCGAGTGGTTTCCGGCAGAGGAGTTCATCGCTCGTTCCAGAGATGCACCGTTCCTAATACTAATTGGTCTAATAGGAACATACCCTTACGTCCCTCTTCGAGTTATGAGGCAAGCGAGTAGGAAGAAAGACATACCCAAGGTCGACAAGATAAGTCATCTTCGAGCTGACTTCCAAAATGACAAGTGGTACTACAAGATTATAATGGAGAATGACACCATCGAGCCAGACAAATATCATGTCGGTTGTACCCCTTTCTATCCTGGTTGGCTGGCAGAAAATTGGGGTGGTCAGAGCGAGCCAGGGTTCGTCCAGGGCCACAGGGTTATAGATGAAAAGGCTGAGGCACAGGTCAAAAACAACTAGCTGCGCAAGAGGATCCATGAGTGTGAGGATGAGCACCGTGAAATACATGAGTCTAACAATAAACTGATCGGGGAATGGAAGGATATGGCTATTAGCACCAACAATATGTTAGGGTATTTGGAGCGAGGCATAATGGAGCTGGAGAAAAAATTTCTCAAAAGGATTGAAGACTGTCAAAAAGCTGGAGGGACCGATGGAGGACATCTAGCCAGAGCATATCTGTTGTTGGGGCTTCGCGAGTTGAGGGAGCTGTACGAGGGAATCAAGAATGCCGAGTTTGGGGAAGGTCCTTCTGGGACCAAGTAGCTAGGAATGTCTTTATTTTTACTTATCAATGTAATAAGGTCAATGGCCATTAGTGACCTTTACTTCCTGTTTATTTAGTGTCATTTTGGGATTCGTCTATTTTTCTTATCAATATAATGAGGCATTTATCATCTTAAGTTCTCCAAATCAATTTGTCGCTAGGCCTACCTCGGGCACAAAAGAGGTCCCCAAATTAGGACGCACTTTATATTCCCGCACTATGTGTTTAAATACCGCACTATGTCTTTATTTATTTATTTATTCCCCTCCCCAAAGGTTAGTTCGTGCACTCTGGCATCATCATCCTATCTTAGAAGATCCATGGACCCTCTACCCTCTCCTCATCTTAGTCCTCCCAAAGGCAAGAACAAAGGCAAAAAGAAAATGGAAGGTTCGGGCAATAGCAGAAATAAGAATGTGTTGAACGGGTAGAGGCCACTGATGGCTAGGGTATTCGGCTTCAAAATGAAACTGTGTTGTAGCTGGAACGGAAGTTGTTAAAATTCCAAGAAGAGCTTAATCAAGTTCGGAATCTGGAAAACCTGTCATTCTCTCTCAACGTCCAAACGTCAACATCAAGAATCCTACACCTCCTCAAAACATCCCAAAGCAGCAAAATCATCCCAATGCTCATCATCACACCACCCCACCAAAGAACCAAACTCTTCCAGCACACTGCAATTCCTGCCATACTCCAAACAACACCCCACTGCTTATCCCAGAACCTTAGAACTACACAAATGACCATTTCCACACAGATGCTCCAGGTCACCATAACAATCCCATCTACGTGGAGACTATGCCACAATCCACTCCCCCTATCACATACACACCTGAGTCTGATGAAAAGGACATGATTATCAAGAACCTGGCTGAAGAACTTAGGAAGTTGACCAGCCGGGTTCAAGGCGTCGAAGGAATCAAGGTAGTCAAATGGTTGAACTATGAAGACCTCTGCATACAGCCCGATGTTGAACTCCTCGAGGGATACAAACCTCCTAAGTTTTAAATGTTTGATGGTACAGGTGATCCAAGGGTCCACCTGAGAACTTATTATGACAAGATGGTTGGAGTAGGGAAGGATGAAAGGATCCGCATGAAGCTGTTTATGAGGAGATTGAAAGGAGATGCATTGTCTTGGTACATCAGCCAAGATCCCAAGAAATGGTTGAATTGGGTGAGCATGGCATCTGACTTTATGGACAGATTCAGTTTCAACACAGAGAACGCACCAGACGTGTTCTATATTCAGAATTTGAAAAAGAATCTCACAGAGACATTTTGCGAGTATGCTACTCATTGGAGGTCCGAAGCTGCCAAGGTCAGACCCTCCTTAGAAGAGGAGCAGATGAAAAAGTTCTTTGTCCGGGCCCAAAACCCCCAGTACTATGAATGGTTGATGATGATTGAGAACCACAAGTTATCCGACATTATCAAATTAGGTGAACGGATTGAAGAATGTATCAAGAGCGGTGATCACAAATTTTGAAGCCTTGCAAGCTACAAACAAGGCTTGGCAGTCTGGTGGTGTGTCTAAGAAAAGAGACGTGGGAGCCGTGATGGTTGCATAAAGAACCAACTCCCCACTCAAATACCAAACTTACCCAACACCTCCACTCACATATCAACCAACCCCAAATTACCAAGCTCCACCACCAACTTATCAATCACCTCCACCACCGACATATCAACCTGCTTCACCCAGATACTCACAACCGGCTCCTGTCTACCACACGTACAATTCCCAACCATCTCATTACCACTCACCCCCTACCCGCCAAAACTTCCCTAGACCTCATCCTAATTTTGATCACAGACCTCCAAAACAGTATACCGCCCTCGCTGAACCCATCGACCAGCTGCATGAGAAGCTCAAAGCTGCTGGTTATGTCACACCTATCCCTGTTGCAACCCCTGAGAATCCTTCTCAATGGGTCAAACAAAACAAGTCCTGTGCATACCACTCCAGCATGAAGGGGCACACCATCGATGAGGCCATGGATTATTCGGTCATCGACCAGTTGAACAAAACGTCAGCGCAAATATCCATCCTCTCTTTGCTGCAGAATTACGATATGCACTGGAATGCTTTATTGAAGGTGTTGAATGAAGCCTATGTTCCAAACAACATCACTAGCGGAGAAATGGCTAATATGGTGGGCCAAGTATTGGAGAGTCACAAGATCACTTTCCATGAGGACGAGCTACCTCCTGAAGGGCTGGGCCGTAACAAAGCACTACACATAATTGTGCAATGAGAAGATTATTTCATCACCAGAATCCTGATCGATGGGGATCCAGTCTTAACATATGTCCGTTGATAACATTCAAGAAATTGGGTAAAGGGCTACATGAGATAAAGGATGGAGCGATCAACATGAAAGTCTTTGATGGATCTCAGAGGTCCACCATTGGTGAGACCAGCCTATGCTTGCAAATGGGACCAAGCTGGTTCGAGGTGGACTTCCAAGTGATAGATGTGCCAGTGTCCTACAATCTGTTGTTGGGACGACCCTGGATCCATGCTAGTGGTGCCGTAGCATCAACACTACATCAGGAAGTGAAGTTCGAGTGGAACCACCAAGAGGTGATTATTCATGGTGACGGTAGAAACCCTATTTACAGTCGCTAGACTGTTGCGGTGATTGAAGGAAGAAAGAAGCTGGGTGGAGAAACTTACCACCACATTGAACGGGTCAACACTAACGATAAAGACAAATGGTGGGATAGCAAGATCGCAAGCATGATGAATTGACGAGGGTACAAGCCAGGTAAAGGGCTCGGCAAGAACCTTCAGGGGGTCTCCAAATCTATCAAACTCAAGAAGCACGGCACCACTTTCGGTTTGGGGTACAAATACACTTGGGAAGAATTCAAAAACTGGTCGCCATCATGGCACGGTCCTTATTACCCTTTGGAGTAACCAATACCGCATCTGGAGCAGACCTTCCAACAGGCCGCCGTAATTAATGGATCAGATGAAGAAGAAGCACTTGCAGTAATGAGGAACTTGTTTCTGGAAGACAGTGATATGGATTGTTGTGTTATTTTCGTGGAGGAGGGGGAGGAAGGCCCTTATATACAGGCTGTGAGCAGAGGGACGTACCTCAAGAATTGGACTATCAGGACAACCAAAGCCCGACAAGCCTCGGGCATTACTATTATCTGTCTTGGTGAACCGATGAATGTGACATGCAACGAGACAACGCAGCAACGGACATAGATTCAGAAGAAGATGACATACCTGACGAGATTGTCAAAGAAGTTGAGAATTTTGAAAACATACCTAAGTCCAACCAGGACGAGACTAAAATCATCAACCTGGGAGATTCAGGAAACATCAAGGAAACATGAATCATCATTCATGTGTTGCCGTCAGAAAAGAAAGAATACGCAGAATTTCTAAAGGAGTATGAGGACGTATTCGCCTGGTCGTATGACAACATGACTGGTCTGAGTACATCCATTGTTGCTCACATATTTCCAAACAATACAATGTGACCACCGGTAAAACAAAAGATCAGGAAGTTCAAACCCGACATGAGTTTGAAAATCAAAGAAGAAGTCACCAAGCAGATCAATGCCAAGGTTCTCAGGGTAGTTGAGTACCCGACATGGTTAGCCAACATTGTGTTGGTACCAAAGAAGGATGGGAAGGTCAAATTCTGTGTCGACTACCGGGATCTCAACCGGACTAGTCCGAAAGACGACTTCCCTTTGCCAAATATACATATCATGATTGACAATTGCGCCAAGCATGAACTACAATCATTTGTGGATTGCTTCGCTGGTTATGATCAGATCTGGATGGATGAGGAAGATGCTGAGAAAAAGGCTTTATTACGCCATGGGGAGTGTACTGTTACAAGATTATGCCATTCGGCCTGAAGAATGCAGGGGCCACCTATATGAGGGCTATGACCCCATCTTCCACGACATGATTCACAAGGAGATCGAGGTATACGTGGATGATGTTATTATAAATTCTAGGAAATCCACTGACCACATGGAATATTTGAGGAAGTTCTTTAAAAGGTTGCGGAGATACAATCTGAAGCTGAACCCCTCGAAGTGCACATTCGGGGTTCCTGCTGGAAAGTTGCTCGGGTTCATTGTCAGCCGCCGAGGGATAGAGTTGGATCCGTCAAAGGTCAAAACCATTCAAGAACTACCACCGCCAAGGAACAAGAAAGATGTGATGAGTTTCTTAGGGAAACTTAATTACATCAACCGATTCATAGCACAGTCTACAGTTATATGTGAGTCGATCTTCAAGATGCTGAAGAAGGACGCCTCAACAAAGTGGACTGATGATTGTCAAAAGGCTTTCGACAAAATCAAGGCATACCTATCAACACCACCAGCCTTGGTACCGCCTGAGCTAGGTAGACCTATGTTACTTTATCTTGCAGTGTTAGATGGAGCTTTCGGTTGCATTTTGGGGCAGCACAACAAAACAGGAAGAAAGGAGCAAGACATTTATTATCTCAGCAAGAAATTCACTCTGCACGAGGCCAGATATTTTCTATTGGAACGCACTTGTTGTGCTTTGACTTGGGTAACCCAGAAGCTGAGGCATTACTTCTGTGCCTACACAATGTATCTCATATTGAGGATGGATCCATTGAAGTACATCTTTCAGAAGCTCGTGCCCACTGGCAACCTAGCCAAGTGGCAAATCCTGCTGAGTGAGTTCGATATTATATATGTGACTCAGAAAGCGGTCAAGGGACAAGCACTGGCAGACCATCTTGCTGAGAACCCTGTAGACGGAGAATACGAACCTCTGAAATTGTATTTTCCTGATGAAGAGGTATCATTCATAGGAGAAGACATTGCAGAATCCTATGACGGTTGGAGAATGTTCTTCAATGGAGCGGCGAACTTCAAGGGAATTGGCATTGGAGCAGTCCTAATATCAGAAACCAGTCAGCATTATCCAGTATCTGCCAAACTAAGATTCCCCTGCATCAATAACATGGCAGAGTATGAAGCTTGTATCTTAGGGCTCCTGAGATGGGAGGGAGTCGGTCTTGCTTTATATTTGTTAATTCTGACGCCCCACACCATTGCGACAGGAGGGGGCTTGCCCATCAGCCTACTTTGCCAAGAGGTGGCAGGAGCGCAACGACCTTAGCCCAAACCTACTTAAACAACCTAAAGGCTTGGCCCGGTCTGAAAGTAGACCTTGTAGAAAAGCGGATAGGAAAGGTAGCCTATAGACTNTACATGGCTATTGACATGAACGTCCAGGAGCTGTTAGTGATTGGTGACTCAGATTTGCTGGTACATCAGGTACAAGAAGAGTGGGCTACCAAGAATTCCAAGATACTGTCGTATGTGCACCACGTACAGGAATTAAGAAAGAGGTTCACAAAGACGGAATTTTGGCATGTCCCCAGAATCCAGAATGAGTTCGGCGATGCATTGGCTACTTTGTCCTCAATGATCCAACACCCGAACAAGAATCTCATTGATCCTATTCCCGTAAACATCCATAATCAGCCAGACTATTGTGCCCATGTCGAAGAGGAAGCAGATGAAAATACTTGGTTTCATGACATCAAAGAGTATTTGGAAAAAGGAGATTACCTAGAGCTTGCGAATCTCACTCAGAAACGCACACTTCGAAGACTATCCAATAACTTCTTTCACAGTGGAAGAATCCTATATAGGAGGACTCCCGATCTGGGATTATTACGTTGTGTTAACGCAAAGGAAGCATCCAAGCTGCTAGAGGAGATTCATGCTGGGACTTGTGGCCCGCGTATGAAGGGTTTCGTTCTGGCAAAGAAGATACTTCGAGCTGGTTACTTTTGGATGACTATGGAAACAGACTGCATCCAGTATGTCCGAAAATGCCACCGTTGTCAGATACACGCAGATATGATAAAGATCCCTCCAAACAAGCTCAATGCAACAAGCTCACTATGGTCGTTCGCCGTCTGGGGCATGGACGTTATTGGACCAATCGAGCCTACCGCCTCTAACAGACACAGGTTCATTCGGGTAGCTGATCATGCTCAACTATGTCTTATAGAAAGACTAAATGGGCGCTGTAAATATAATCCAGGGTATTACACCCAGAGTCGATCCCACAGGAAATTTACGTATCAATCAAGCCGTCGGAATACGAAACTTTTACTTAATCAATTTTCTCAAGACTTTTGAATATCAATTGGTAATGTTTTACTATTTCTACTGACAAAATTAATAAACCAATGATTAACTAACAATATAGTGTAAACAATTATAATAAAGGTCTAAGTTCATGGTTTCCCCCGTTGGTGAACTTCCTTCTTGGATACTTCTTATAGTTTGATTAGTTTTCTCTATCCATCATGAACACTCTATCTACCATAAATATCTATCAAGTAATTATGATAATCTACTAGACGCACTCTCTCAAGTTACGCTAGCTAGATTGCATTATACTTCACTTTAGATTGCACCCGAAGTATCGTTATTTCTAATCCAACTTCTAAACCCTCGGTTATGACTTTCATCTATACTCTGGGAGTGGTGTTGTTCAAAAAACTACCTAAATATTCACTCTCTCTCAAGTAGATACATAATAAATAGGAACAGCTAATTGAGGATCCTTTCAATTAACTACAACAAGAACGTAGTTGAACAAATAGAGATTAACAACCAACCAAACTAAATTAATATCACAATAAGTTCATCCTCCAACGGGTTCCACCAAAACCCTAGATTAAGGAAATTATCTACTCATGCTCATAATAACCAAATCCAAAATAACTTGCATAAATAAATTACAGAGTAAAGAATAAAGGATGTAAAAATCAATGTTTTGCTTTATTGAGTAGTATTCCACAAGCTTCTCTTCTCTCTAATGGCAAAAGTCCCCCAAAGTTGTGTTTTTGGGTCTATTTATATGTTTGGGATAAACCCTAAACGTGTAGGAGACTTCTATTCAAACCGGAAAACACTTAAAACCTTCAAAATCGGATTGGACCAGACTAGGGACCAGGCGTTACAGGCCAAACGCTCGGCTAACGCCTGGCCAGGCCTGGCGTTAGGGCTCAAACGCCTGGTTAGGCCTGGCGTTAGGGCTCAAATGCCTGGCTATAGCCCGGTTCACTCCTTTTCGACTCTTGAGCGAATTTTCGATGTTTATGCATCCATTTAACTCGGCTTCCATCTCCAATTCACCTACACATGAAATAGACTCCATTAGGCACATACGAAGTGTATTTTCATCATTAACACACATAAAATGTAAGGCATATAATGAGTTAAACCATGAATTCTATCCACACATCAACACCCCACACTTAAACATTTGCTCATCCTCGAGCAATCAAATTACACTCATGCACACAACTTATTAAGCAAATCCCTTAATACCTTATACCAAGAATTTTTAAAATAGTTTAAGCACATAGGTGGGACATCCTCGCCTCAATAATCGCTCACATATACCATGCTTTATTCACAATCCACTCACTACTCTAACATAGAGGTCAACAAAATTACCTTTTCTTCGTGAGTCATGTTCCTTCACCAAATCAAAGAGTTAGTTCCACACACAATGAAATTTAAGAACACTTAGGAACCCAAGATAGAAATAATTCACTCACTCTCAGAAATAATATTCATATGCCACAAAATATGCACCATAGGCTTGCCCGTAGTGTACTACTCTACTAATCGAGCTCATTCAGTCTAGGATCAAGTAGGACTTAATTTGGTTGTAATGTAGGCTGCAATATGGGTAGGATATATTTAGATATAAGAGTGACTACACCTCCCCGAGCACTATAGTACATATACTTTAGCTTTCAACCTCAAACTTATATTAAGACAAACTCCACCTTCACATAAATGTTATTACCCCATACTTCTTTAAGCACAATTACATCAAGAG
>MDKI01166590.1:0-10805 GCA_005239505.1 Nicotiana paniculata
GCCCGTGAGGGTTTTCACTAGTAAGACTCTCTCATTTTCTTTTTCTTTTTCTTTTTCCTTTTTCTTTTTGTGAGAAACTTGACAGTGTTCTATGTCATGTGGAAACCATTGCTGATTCCATGCTTTCTTGGGTGAGCAACTGACAGTGTTCTATGTCGCATGACAACCGTTTCTCATTGCATGCTTCTCTTGGCATTCTTGAAGGCATTTCGGGGGGTCTTTATTTGGAAGGTTTTTGGATAAGGTGGGAAAGAAGGGTCGGCATGAAGGCTCAAAGTAGACTCAGAATGAGGGGTTGCAGACTCACAACTCTTGGAATCGACTCTTAAAAGTGAAATAAAATTACTGCCCCAGTTTTAGCTATTGGGGATTTTTTCTGTATTTTTTTTCTTTTTCTTTTGAATCTTATTTGGTTGGACCGAACCATGTAAGGCTGCCTATGAATCCTCTTTTTTTTAGGAATCAGGTCTAACGTAGTTCAAACATCTGACCTAACTATTTTTCATCTTTCTTTCTTTCTTTCTTTTTTTTCATGTTTTTTTTTCTTTTCTTTTTCGAAACAGGTTGCCCCACCTTTTATTTTTTTGGGGGCATGGACTGACTGTTTTTTTTTTCTCTCTTTTTTCATTTGAGCTCTCTAAGAGCTTGCCCAGTTTGTACTCTTGGGGCATGGAATTTTTTCATTTTCACTTTTATTTTTTCATTTTCTCTTTTTTTTTTGGACTTTTGACTCTAAACTTGATTCCAAGGGAGGGTGGTCAAATAAAATAACACAGGCTCAAAAGGGGTAACAAAGGGTATAAAGTATTTGGGTAGCAAAAAAAGGGCCTCCCGGCCTCGAGAAACGCCAAAACATGTTATCTTTTGTGATCATCGCATTGATGAACATGTCTATCTTCTTGGTGTGTCGTGGTTGAAATACACTTTCTATCCTTTAATGTCGAACTTTCAACCAAGCCTCAATTGATTGAACATCCTCAAACCCGATCTTCACAATGATTTGAAGGTGAATTTAATCGACCTTAGTTCCAAAGTATCTCAAATCTTTATTCATCCTCAAAAGTGTCTCTTTCTCACTTATCTCACTCAAGACTAAATCAGTTTTTTAAGATCTGGAAAAAATTTCCGCATGCATGTCATATCACTAAAACTAGCGAGAAAGGAACTAAGCATGGAATGACACGAAAGGACAAATTGTATTTCATTGAGTAAAGGATGGAAGGGCTTAACAACAAGAAAAACAACCTAAAGTCCGAGTTACAACCCTAAAATAACCCGGATAATGTAAATAGCAACAAAATAGACATAAAATAATGACACAAACAGAACAGAGGGATAAAAGGGTTTGACTAAATAAAACAAATAAAATCTTGATCACAACCCTGAAATGAACCAGATAATAGAAAAAACATCAAAACAAGCTACCATTATTCCTTCCTAGTAAGGACGGAATGACTTTTCAATTGCTAAGCTTGACATTTAGCCACAAATTTGCTCATCATAATCAGCAGAGCTTTCTCCAATTTCAAAATCATTAACTTCAGTCAGCAAATTCCCAAGAGGATTCTCATACTCCATGTCACCACG
This sequence comes from Nicotiana paniculata, assembly GCA_005239505.1. Lineage (NCBI taxonomy): Eukaryota > Viridiplantae > Streptophyta > Magnoliopsida > Solanales > Solanaceae > Nicotiana > Nicotiana paniculata. The sequence continues at coordinate 1,588 of MDKI01166590.1, forward strand.
AATCATCCCCACAAAGTGTGCATCATCATGTGCAGGTAAACGATTATGCATGATAATCTGGGTGTCACTGTCTTGGATCACAATCAGATTTTCCTGGATCATCCTTTCTATTTCTCTTTTTAAATCCCGACAGCTTTCAACATCGTGCCCCTGGGCATTCGAATGGTATTAACACCTTTTAGAAGGGTCAAAGCTTCTTGCACATGGGTCCACATGATTTGGAAGAATAGGTGCAATCATGTCATTACGCTTTAATTTATCAAACAAGCTTGCATATGACTCTCCTATTGGTGTAAAATTATCTTTCAACCTTTGTTCTCCTTTATACCCCTTGCCTGGATGTGGGTTATAGGGCACTTGGAAATACTGTGGAGGCTGGTGGAGATTTTGCGATGCTCGCCTTCTGGGGTGTCTTGGTGGCTGGACAACATACTCAGGTGGAGCAAAAGAGTATTGTGGGTTCTGATGTGGATAGTAGTGCTCATGGGAATCATCGGAAAACAGACGAGGCTGGTCATACCTTCGAGATGTTCTCCTAGGACCTCTTCTCAACCTTGATGCCATCATGATTTTTTCATCTTTCTCATTCATGTTGCTAAGATTATCATATTCAATATGGACAGCCCGAGTTGCGGCTTTGAGAGCTGCTTAACTTAAAATTCTGCCTGTCTTAAGGCTATTCTCTACCATTTCTCCCATTTTGATCGCTTCCAAGAAGGATTTGCCAACTGCAGACATCATGTTTTGAAAGTAATCTGGCTCTTGCGCTTGAAGAAAGATAGTGATTAGCTCGTGGTCATCCATGGGTGGCTTAACTCTAGCCGCTTGCTCTCTCCATTTAATCGCATATTCCCTGAAACTTTCAGTTGGTTTCTTCATCAGGTTTGAAAGGGAATTGCGGTCCGGGGCAATGTCGATGTTGTATTGGAACTGTTTTGACAAAGTCTTGAGCCATGTCGTCCCAGACATACCAACAAGATATGTCTTGATCAGTAAACCATTCAGAGGCTACCCCCGTAAGGCTTTCCCCAAAATAAGCCATCAGTAATTCTTCATTTCTTCTTGCACCTCTTAGCTGATTGCAATAACTTTTCAAGTGAGTTATGGGGTCGTCGTGTCCATCATACTTTTCAAATTTAGGGATCTTGAAACCAAGTGGCAAACGAACATCGGGGAACATACATAGATCCTTGAAGGCAATACTCTTCTGACCTGCCAACTCTTGCATGTTTTTCAACTGATGTTCTAAGCTTTTCAGTCTTTGGGTCATTTCATCATGTGCCATCTTTCGGGCAGGCTTCTCAATCTTTGCAGGAAGATCAAATAAGTACGAGTGGTACTTAGGAGAGTGGTATTGTTCTTTCTGGGTAGCAAATATTGACTCATGAGGTTTCCTCTGCACCACCGTCGGCTGTGGGACAGTGAAGACAGGCATAACAACAGTGCTTGTATGATTGGTTGTCAATGGCAAACTTTGAGAGCATGCAACTGGAGTTCCAGCTGTGGTCGTACAACTAGGATAAAGACTAAACCCAGGAGGATAGGATTGATCAGACAATGAGAACGAAATGGTAGTTGTCGAGATGGGTGTGAATTCTGGGAAACCCTTAACAGAGAAGGGCGGTCCTTGGCCATTGGCCCATGCTTGACACATTTCAGTCATTTTCTGTTTCAGTACTCTATTTTCCTCAACCACAGTAGACTCTTGTTGAACCTTCTGACCCTGAGTCTCACGAGCACTCGTAACGGCTTCGATGTCAGTTGTCATTGGCATTATCTCTTGGACCCTTGTGAATTGTGTTGCAGCTTACCACAAACCGACCACCTCAAACATTCTTCAATATTCAAAACAAAAGACACATTAGAATGCACTCAGTCGGTCCTTATTATTATCATTCTTATTTGATTTTTTTTCACTTTTTTTATCTTTTTGAAATCATTCGATCGAACCTGATGTGGGTTGCCTACATATAATGACGCCGCATGAATCAGATCTTGCGTAGTTCAGGAAGATCAAGAATAAAGGAAAATAAAATAACTCTTTTTTTTAATCTTTTTTTTGTTTTTGTTTTTAATTTTCGAAAGAAAGACTTATAAAGAAGAGAGAAAATATTTTTTTGATTTCAATTTTCTTTTTTCTTTTCTTTAAATTCTTTTTTTTCGGTGAATTTCGAAAGAAAAACTTCTAAAGAAGAAAGAAAAATGTTATTATATTTTTGGACTTTTATTTTGAATTTATGAAAGAAATACTTCTAAAGAAAAAGAAAATATTTTTGAAGCTTGAATTTTTTTTCGATTTTCGAAAGAAGAATGAAAATATTTTTGGATTTTTTATTTTATCTCTTTTTTTTTTAATTTTTTTTTTCGAAATTTTTAAAGAAAGATTTCTAAAGAAGAAAGAAAATATTTTTTTGAATTTTTGGGAACAAGACTTCTTAAAAAAAGGTAGAAAAAATATATATTTTTTGGATATTGATTTGATTTTTTTTTTGAATGAAGGACTTATTAAGATGAAAGAAAATATTTTTGGTTTAAGAAAAAATTTATTTGGAATTTTCTAACGAAAGACTTCTAAAAAGGAATTAAAGGAATTTTTTTGTTGGATTTTTGAAATTGGGGGTCTCAAAGAAAAACTTTTCTACAGAAGGAAGTAAAGGAAAATATTTTTGGATTTTTAAAAATTGGGGAAAAGAAAAAGGTAGAAAAAATATTTTTTGGGGATTTTTTTTAAAATTGGGGGCCAGAACCGATGAGGTTTGCCTACGTATCTCACATCCGGTGAGAGTCAGACATGCGTAGTTCTGCCAGCTTTGACGGAACCGGGAAACATGGATTTTTGAAAACATTGGCTTATTTTCTTTTTTCTCTTTTTTTTTTCAAAATTTTGGCAGGGTTTCAGAATTATTCAAATACCTACCTCCCACTCTTGATTTTTCTTTTTGATTTTCTTTTTTTTTATTTTCTTTCCCATTCTAGAATCCAGTCAACATGCAAGCCGAAATAAACAGATACGCAAGTAGCACGTAAGATTCATCAGGATGGTCTTTTAAATTGGGTACACCTGTCCTAGACAGACCCAACCCCTGTGTTGAGTCCCTTAAGTCAAATGCACGTGATGCAGATAAGCGTTCCTATTAGGGATCCGTCATGAGGTTTTGTTATTCTGGGTTTAAACCTGGGGTTTTGTTCTAGACGAGGCTTACCCGAGCGGACAGCTCGAACCGAGGTCGGGGCAGCGTACTGGGAATACAAATGCTTCACCGGCTTTACAACTTGTCCGTACATCGTTCTAAAATTTGGATATGAATCTAACAGAAAAGAAGTCACACGAAGTGCACACTTCCCAGATGATTTAGAAGACTCATAGAGAAGAGGGATTTAGCACAATTTATATACAATTCAGATAATATCAAAGAAGTAAAAAACGACATTTAGCACGTTAGGTTTAAACATGTAAATATCAGATAATAAAGCCAAATAAAGCAGTTTATTCTAAGCTCGAATTCTTGAACCCCGAACCAGAGATTCTGGGTTCTAGATCCCTAGCAGAGTCGCCAGAGCTGTCACACCTCCTTTTTTTTCACTACCCGTGGATTAATGAAGGGTAATAAGTGAGTTTTTCCACTTTAAGTGACATTATTCAGATTTGGGATTTATTTTAATTTTTCAGAGTCGTCACCCGGATTTTTGACGATGCTCCGGGACACCGTTTTATTTTAAAATCACAAACCGAGTAAATTTTGACTCTGTCTTAATTTTTCTGCGACCGGAAATTCGAGTAAGGAATTCTGTTAACCCGGGAGAAGGTGTTAGGCATTTTCGAGTTCCGGGGTTCTAGCACGGCCGCTTAACTATTGACATTTGGTCTAAATATCTGATTATTTACATATTTTAGCCTATTGTATATTTAGACTCTTTGAAATTTAGCAGCTTTTGATAAGTATGGATTTATATTGAAAACAAGTCACGAGAACGTGCACTTGTTATGATTCTGAACGTATTACAATTACGCCACATGAAATGCACCCGTAATCGCGACACGTGATTTTATTATGGTTTGAAGTTTGAAGACGGGGACATGAGTTGTCGAACCCGAGTGTAGATTACGTAATCAAGACTATTGGTCATGACGGTTTTATAGTGCCTATTTGAGGCAAAATTCTATTATCTCTAAGTGTTGGAACCTTTATCTAAAAGTTGTATTTTTTGCTTACGGGATATGTATATAAACAATTTTTGATATTTATGGACTTATCTTGGAACAACTCACGATGGCGTGCACTTGTTGTTTAGGATACATCGCAACCGTGTCACATGAAATGCACTCGCGATTGCAACATGTGATTTTATTATTGTTTGAAGTTAGGGTAGGGTCATATTAAATGCACACTCCAAAATGGGAATTATGTATCACGACCATGCCACGGGAACCGTACCCATAGAAGTTATGATTTATTAATCGCACCTATAGAAGAACTACGAATGTTTATAAGTTAACTAATTTTCCTAAAGTTTGAGACTATTGAAGGTCACATTGTATGGCGAAGAACTATTGGAGTCAATATTTGATTTGTTCACATGATGGATGCAATTTTAGTACATCGATCTCATACCAGAATTGGCCAGGATTTAGCTGGATGAACTTCTTCATAGCCCACACATTGAGATTACAAAAAATTGCAAACCATCTAAAATAATTAAGGATTTTAATAACTCAAAACCAAAAAGGATGACCTCATTCATGTTATTATCTTACACTAAGATGAGCAATAAACCTGCCATGTGAATAATTATTCAATTATAGGGGCTAAACATTTAAACATAAGAAATTTTTTCATTGCATGGCTAAAGCAATTGTCCTAGAATATTTGTTTGACTAGCTTCAAGGCATTCTGTGGAATTTACTTTAAATCTAACAATCTGATTTCAAATTTTTAATAAACTATGAAACAACCGTCAATCTCTAACAAATTGGAGCCAAGCATATTTAATTGGCACATATCATGTGAATTCAAAAGGAAACACATTTAAGTCATCAACAGCTAGCGAGCTAGATCCGAACACATTTGATTGGGAGTACTGAGTATCATACAGATTTAACTGGAGAAAACACTACTGCTGAAGGCACACATGAAACATCAAAATCTTCTTATATGTGACATTAACTAACATAATTTCATTCATGAAAAATCAAAATGAATTGCATACTGATTCAGATCGTACCTAGATTGTAGAAGAAATTGTAGGGAAAAGACCAAATAAAGGTCTAGAATGAAGAACGGAGCTCAGCTAATCAACAATCGAAAACAGCAGGAACAAACATCCCCTTAAGAACTCGATTTGACCTTGAAAACCAACTGGATTCGTCCAACAAATCAACAGAGAACGAGATTTTATCAAAACCCCTAGTTTTTTTCAAATCTTTTTCTTTGTTTGTGAAGCTAATTTATGGAGGGAGTCGGAATCAGGTGACTGCTTGAGAGAAAATAAGAAGAAGAGGAGAGAGGCGACTGGTTTTTCTTGTTGTAAAAGGGAGGGGGTCGCCGTTCTTCTTCAGCAAGAGTGCATTTAGGGTGTCTTCGGTGTGTGTGTGTAAGGGTGTGTTTGGGCGGCAGTCAGGGGTGGTTAGGGTGTGTTTGGAGAAGATGGAGAAGGGTGGTCAAGGAGGGGGAGCTATTGTTGGGTCTCCTCTTTTGAAGATGAGTGAGGAAGAAAAAGGCAGGAAGGGGAGCGCCGTTTTTTTCTTTGGAAGAGGGGAGGGGGGAGGGTCCGATTTCTTTTGTGTCCCCTTAGGTCTAGGTCTATGTTTGTTTTAATAGGTGAGGGGGATGGGTATTGGGCTGGATTAGGAGGAAATTGGGCCATGAAAATTGGCCCAGTCCGATTTTAGCTTCCCTTTTTCTTTTTTTTTCTTTTGCAATGTTAGGCATTCTAATTAACATAACACTTAGAAATTAGTTTGCAAGATTAAACCCCTTTTTTGAAATAATTACTTAAGCTAATTAATTTGTGGATTCCAAATTTAAACTAATTAATTAGACCTAAAGATGTAATAAGAAAATTGTGTAAGATTATGTGTATTTTTGTGATTTTTATGTGTTAATCTAACAATTGAAGAGTAATTAATTTCTAAAAATTTAAAATTAAACCTATGATGACATGAAATGAAAATGTGACAATTTTTTTTACGATTTTTCTATAATTTTGAAGTATTAAATATGCATGACATGCAACTAAATAAAGAAAAGTTCCTAAATTCATTAAAAGTTATTTTTTGATTATTTTTAGGAGTAATTTCCATGCGGAACAAAAATTAGGTGTTCACAGGAACTATGGACGTATTCCGGGAGATCCCCCATCACTGCATATTTACTTTGGGACTACAGAAGTATTCCAGGTTATCCCCCTGTAATGCATATTTACTTTGGGACTACGGAACGTATTCTGGGAGATCCCCCAGCACTGAATACTTACTTTGGGACTGTGGACGTATTCCGGGAGATCCCCCCATGTACTGCATATTTACTTTGGAACTACAGGACGGTATCCCGGGAGATCCCCTTGTTGTTATTACTGTGTTCTGAGCTAAGGGCTTTCTTTGACTTCTTTTCCTGTAAATTTCCGTATTTATTTTAGTGTAATATATATATATATATATATATATATATATCTTTCTGTCTTATTTCATTATATTTATACCGGTAGGGCCCTAACCTGACCTTGTCACTACTCGACTGAGGTTAGGCTTGGCACTTACTGGGTACTATTGTGGTGTACTCACGCTCATCCTGCACATGTTTTTTTTGCAGATCCAGGTACCTCTCCCCCGCCCCAGTATTAGCCAGCATCAGCAGCTACCAGAGACTTCAAGGTATATCTACACGCATCCACAGATCCTCGGAGGGCCCTCTACCTTTTACTTTGTTTCCCTCCTGTACTTCTTAGACCCCTTGCATAACAAACTGTAGATAGATTTCGTAGAGATTGTGACTTATGGTTCCGGGTTTTGGGAAGTGTTGTGAGTAAAGAGGCAAAATTTTTTTACCTGTATATGTCGTGCGGCATTTTACCTTTATATAGCCATTTTTGATGCTTAGTCATTTTCTTTATATTCGTTATATTCTGTTATATCAATGTTAATAGGCTTAGCTAGTCGTAGCGACTAGGTTCCGTCACGACGTCTTTCGGAGGAGGAAAATGGGTCGTGACAAAAAAGAAAAAATAAATGTACATGTTCATACTATAAATCCTACTTTTATAAGGATTTACCTCTAAACATATAGTGTAACGACCCAATTGGTCATTTTGAGCATTTGCATTCCGTTCAGCTATTTGAAGTCTTGAGTAGCTTCATATGATGTATTATAAATTGTGTGAATCACCAGTTTTCATTCCAGGTGCTTCGTAATCGATTTGGAAGAATTAATCTCATTAGAAGCTTTAAGTTGGAAAAGTTGAGCAAGCTTGACTTTTGTGTAGACCCCGGATTGGAGTTTTAATGGTTCCGTTAGATCTGGATGGTGATTTTGGACTTGGGCGTATGCCCGGATTTGCATTTGGATGTTCCTAGAAGGTTTCGACACAATTTGGCAAAAGTGGAAATTTGAAGGTTTGAAATGTTCATAAGTTTGACCGGGAGTTGACTTCGATGTTATCGAGTTCAAATTGTGGTTCCGGAAGTTGGAATAGGTTCGTTAAATCATTTGGAATTTGAGGTCACTCGAGTTGATTTGATATGGTTCAGTATGAGTTTTGGAATTTGAAAGTTTAAAAGTTCATTAATCTTGATTTGAAGTGCAATTCGTGATTTTGGTGCTATTATTTGTGATTTGAGGCCTTGAGTAGGTCCGTATTATGTTTTGAGACTTGTTGGTATGTTCAGACGTGGTCCCGAGGGGCTCGATGAGTTTGGACAGATTTTAGACAATTTTGGACCATGTTAGGCATGTTGGTTTCTGGTGTTTCAGTTGTGTTATGCGATCGCAGGAGAGCAAACGTGATCATGGTGCGTAAATTGTTAGTGGCGATGGTTAATCTTCATGTTCGTGATGGCGATATTGCGTTCGCGTATAAGGAACTTGGCCTGAGAGATTTGAGCATAGCGTTAGCAGGATTGTTTGCGGGTTAGTGGTGATTTGTAACTTGTTCGTCTTTGTGTGCACGGGTTTAGTGTCGCGTTCGTGTAAGAACTTTTGAAGCTGAGCAGATTTTGCTTCACGATCGCGAAGGTACTACCAAGATAGCATAAAGTACCACTAAACAATGCATATAAGTAATCTATTTCGGACCTTTGAGTTATTTTATCACATTTTGAGTTGGGGAGCTCGGATTTGGGCGATTTTGGAGGCGATTTTCATTACGAGGATTGGGGTAAGTATTTTCTACTCAATTTTGATTATATTCCGTGATTCCATATTCGTTTTTATCATTTTATTGATGATTTTAAAAGAGAAATTAGGAATTTTTGTATAAATTTTCCTAAAGTGATTAATTGAGTTTTGAAAATCGATTCAGAGTCTAATTTGAATGAAATTAGTATGGTTGGACTCGTATTAGAATGGTTATCGGAATATGTGATTTTTTTCGGGTTCCGAGGTGCGGGCCTAGGTTTAATTTTTTGGTTGACTTTGAGCAAATGTGTAAAGATTCGACATTTATCATTTGAGCTTGCTTCTTATGGCATTATTTGATGATTTTGAGTTGCTTTTCACTTGTTTCGATTCGTTTAGAGGATGATTTGAGCGGGATAACACATCTAGTGAGAGACAGCTAGCATCAGATGTTCAGGCCTTGTCCAACCGGTTCGTGAGGTTAGATATTTCGGAGCCTAGTGATGCGAGACTAAATTGCATAGTTTAACATGTGATATACCTTATATTTTATGTGCATTAATGATAAAATTACATTTTTTATGCGCTTAATGGAGTTTATTTCATGTGTAGGTGATGTGGAGATGGAAACGGGGCTAAAAGGATGCAAATACGTCAAAAAATACGCGAAGGAGGCACCCGGGCGACAGAGCCAAACAGCCAGCCCTACCCTGGCGTTAGCCAGACGTTAGGGCTGAAAAGCCAGCCCTACCCTGGCGTTAGCCAGGCGTTAGGGCTGAAACGCCAGCCCTTGCCTGGCGTTAGCCAGGCGTTAGCTACCAAACTCCAGGGTCCCCAATTTCGCCCAAGTCCGAGTTTTGACGAGTTAAGTGTTTCCCGGTTGAAATA